>VZTO01012023.1:0-13435 GCA_013400615.1 Syrrhaptes paradoxus
TGAGTGACGATCAGATGTTTTAAAAAGGGTTTGATTTTCAGTTGCCTGAAGACTGCTCTGATAAAAAATTTTCAGTGACCTCAGAGCTGAAAGTGGCTGAAAATTTGTCCTTTTAGCTATTAAATAACTCAACTGTTCTGCACAGGTTTGTGAACTAGGATTATAATTTCTGTGTTCTAATTTTTGTAATTTGATTTTTTGATTTATATGAAAATTGCATAGACCTTGAGATGTCACTGTTGGTCTACCTCTTTGCCTAAAATTTGTCTAATGCATTTCTAGGATATGAGAATGCTGCTAAACTAGATCANTGAAAATTTGTCCTTTTAGCTATTAAATAACTCAACTGTTCTGCACAGGTTTGTGAACTAGGATTATAATTTCTGTGTTCTAATTTTTGTAATTTGATTTTTTGATTTATATGAAAATTGCATAGACCTTGAGATGTCACTGTTGGTCTACCTCTTTGCCTAAAATTTGTCTAATGCATTTCTAGGATATGAGAATGCTGCTAAATTAGATCAGCAGTCCCTGGTATGCTAGGATAGAAGGAAAAGCCTCTCTTGAGGTGCAACTTCATTAAGTTTTCTCTCTGAAGTTCTGAAATAAATGTGCTGTGCAGCCTGTTTCTTACACAAAACTCTACTTTCTTCAGCGTTACAAATGCAAGTGGAAATCTTTCCAAAGCGTGGAGAATTCTTGAGTGATCTTCCATTATTTCAGCTTCGTTTATAGTCTCTCATCCCAATATAGGCACATTTCACTTATCCTTCAGAAGAAAANTGATGCAGGACAGCACCTTTCTCCACACCCATCTAAAGCTAGCTGTACTGTGCTGACCCTTGGTTTATTATCATCACAGTGTATGTGGAAGGGCACTGTTTCAAAATTAGAGAGTGGTGGAGAAGATAAATGCTAGCTTCAAGTGGATGACAATACAGGGAATGATTTTATCCAAGGTTAACGGAAGATCAGACACCGTAACTATCAGCTGAAGCAAGATCAGAGTAATCTGTTAAGCATTGAGACCTATAACTCTGTTCCTGAACTGTCATGATGTACTTGCAACATTTTGGCAGTGTTTGACAGCTAGTGTTTGACTGTTTATTGACGCAAATATCCTCTGTGCTGCTCTAAGTATCTATTTTTCTCATCTTGGATGGAAATTAAAGTTTTGGGTAGAGAGAAGTAAGTGAGAGAAAGCAATTAATACTCACAAAGAGGTAATACATATAGCAGTGTCTGAGTAAACAGGACAGAGAACCCTTGTCAAGGATTTGTAAACTTTGCCTGAGAATTGCTGTAAGTTCCTTAAGTCTTTCTGTAGGGGTTTGTGAAATAATGTAATACCACTTTCATTTTCTGTGAGAACGCAGAACAATATATTTGTTGTAGTTGTACTGGGTAGTTGTCATGAAGGGAAGTGAAAAACAGAGATGTGTTGGATTAAATAGTGACTGTCAACAGACTTCTTTGCTGCAGAGCTACTTTGGAGTGAGTGTATGTTCATTCACACTTTCTCTCACATTTTTCTTTATTAGGGTGCTGTTCAGCTGAAATTGAATTCCTCTTTGGCTGTCCATAAACTCTGAAACAGAAGGATGAAGAAGACTATCCCTTGTCTTTTTGTACATGAGTGATAAGAGCACAAGATCATTACTGCAAGTTTGCTGCAAAGATGAGTTCAGAGGAGAAGAGTGTATCTCCAGCTCACAAAATATCCACTCCATCACATAGAAGTGCCTCCTCTTCATCATCATCTCAGAGGGACAGGAGGCAGGTAAGGAAAAGATCTAGACATTTTTAACATCTGGTGAAATGATTCATTTATTCCTGTAATGTGGCTGCTAGTTCTCACTAGCTCTAAATTCATTTGCTTGTAGCACTGGATAATATCACTATAGCCAAGAACTGTTGATATGTTTTTTTTTCCCCCCGCTTCTGAAGCGGTTTGAAAAAGATTCAGAAGCAACATTAGCACTATGTATAGTGCTGTAGTGGGAAGAATATAATCACACAGACAAGCAGAAAACGTGCTCCAAAGTCTTTTGAGAAGTGGTTTCTTTGTCAGCATGAACCTACAGTTGCTTAAAATTGTTTTGTGTCATCTGTGAATACCTCTTATTGTAAATCTAAATACAGGAATCTATTATCTTTTTACAAGGTGATATTTCAATTGAATTTAAATACATTGCTCATCCTTTATGGAAACACCTAAGATTTTCAGTATTATTCTGTTTACTACAAATTTGCACTGATTGTCCCACATCGTATAGTACTAGTCTACTTACGTTAGACTTCCATTTTCAAGAGACCCTTGTCTATGTGGATGTAATACGTCTTTTCTCCAGGATCCGTTTGAGATGAGGGCTGTATTATTTCCTCTCAGAACAACTTAGACATTCCTGTGTTTTTCTAAGGGCTGGGTATACAGTCTGGCCCCAGCATCAGTGGGTTCACTTCAGAAATTATCAGAGCTACTCACTAGATTTCAGATAGGTTGTTATATGTATATTTACAAATGCAAATGTTCATACTGAAAATTTGATTAGAACAGAAGCATACTTTAAAACTTTGATCCATGGAAACCCTGAACACTAAATCAGCTTCTGAGTTAGTTTACTGTCATTGTGTTTAAAAAAGAAATGTACAAAATGTCAGAATACAACAACTTTATAGTGTAAAATATTGTGAAAATATTTTCATTAACACAATACTGGCTTCTTTTCAGCTTGACAAAAAAAAGAGGCAAGAAAAGAGCTTAAATGATTGTTTGTTGTGGTATGCATTTACTTGAATGACTGTAGCTTAAGAACATTTTCACAGCTACTTGTATGCCAGTTGTGATATTGTTTTTTCATTTGCTGCTGAAGTAGTTTTTTTCCTTTACTTGACTTATAAAAATTTTGAAAATGGAGATTTTTGATGAAAACTGTAATGTTTACAGCTTTGAATATAAATAGTCTCACCATGAAGTGTGTTTGAAATGTTAAACCAGGAGAAGAATTCTGATGTGTGTTCAATAACAGGGAGGAAATGGGTTTGAAATATTTTTAATAATTTCTATTGCTTTTCAGTGAAGCCAAAAATGATGCTCTCACAAGTGATAAATATTTTCCCTTCCATGCTGTACAGGATTTGGGACAGCTGTACTTACTTAAGTCCTGGTTAGCATATGATCTCCTCTTAATTTTTCATTAGTTCCATCTGGAGGAAGAATTTTGACATTTTTGTTTAAAGCATCAATATATTTTATCTCTCACATTTAAACCCAGAGAAGGTGAATGCAAGACTTGTAGGAGGTTCTGATCTTTGCTAAGAGCATATCCTTTGAGTTCTCTTTGTAATTAAGTAGTTTGGTACAATCGTGCAAGTAAGAATGAAAAAAATTACCTTTTGGGAATACATTTTACCGTAAATCTAATGGCTACCATATCTGTTACCATAGCAACGGGGTAGAGCAAGGTACACCTGCCATCATAATGAAATGGATGCTTAACTTTAAGTTCATATTTGGTCACTGAAACGTGAAGCATGATTTTAAAATAATGCTGAAGAGATCAATGGTGTGATGCATCCAGAGCTCTCTTGAATCCAATAATGTAATGATGCTTAACAAGTATATTTAGGCGTGTAAATGTGGACTGGAAAGGCTCCGGCTAGGCATTAGGGGTTTTTTTGCCTTGGTGCTTGCAGTGTTAAAGACAGAGAAATATCCAGGAGAATGAATGGATGGACAATTTCTTCTGCAGTGAAACTGAGCTACAGCATGCAACACAGTGTGAGGTGCAGTGGCACTATATTCAGGGAAATAAACATATGAAGGTTTCCTTTGTGCCCGTAGACTCAGTAAATCAACCAGCTTCATCATACCATCTACTGTAACAATAGTATTTCTAATTTCTTTCCTTGCTTGTGGCATTATTTGTGTATATCTTGGTTTTCATAGGCTTTCCCCCAAATACAATGATAGCTAGAGGGTAGGGGATTTTGGATTGAGGGCTGTTGGGTTTTGCTTTGAAAAGGCTTGGAAATTCTGTCTTGCTGCCTCCTTGGACTCTTCACAGCAGCTAGGAGAAAACACGCTTCCTGAAGGGGTAATATGTATGGATATGGAAAGTGATGTCATTGGATGAAGTGTCAATGTAGCTTTCATCATCATATGTGAGGATAACACTTGATATTTCTAGATGGTTAATGGCTGAAATCTTGTCATCATGTAATTCTTGTCAAAGTCATACCAGCAATTATGGAACAGTTTCCCAATAAATTATGGCTCAGGAGGCCAAATGAGTGTGAACATGACTATGATAAATCATTTCAGGGAGAGTGGAAAATGTCGTGCTGTATATAATGCTGGCATTTTAATGTAGCTTTCTTATTTCTGCAATATATGTCACATAAGAGAATTAGCAGTCAGCAAAAGCTTCAACGTTGCCAATTTGCAGGCTCCCTGACTAAGTAATGGATAAATGAATAGGCTACTGAAGCCAGAAATAACAAAAAAACCCTGGGTTCAGATTTTCATCATTGTAGGAAGTTTAGCATCATTCATTTTTGTCAAAATCATTGTTAATTTGGACTATTAGAAGGTGGCCCAGGACCAACCTGTTTTGTTTGACCTCGGAGCTGAGCAGTGTGGCAGGACAGTTGTGGTGTTCTTGATAAGGAATACTTTAGAATGCAGCAGCAGCAGTTTTTTCTGCTGTGGAGCTATTGCAGAGTATAGAACTCCTGTCATTTCCACTGTCAGGGGATCTCCCTAAGAAAACTAGGAGTCCCCATTCAAAGGTAAGCACAAAAACTGCAATTCTGACAGCCTTTTTTTGTGGGTCATTCTGGAAAGGGAGATTGTTGTTTTTCATCCCTCTTGAAACTCTGAAAAGGCTAGTCATATTCTGTTACACAACAAAAAGGAGGAAAACTAACACTGTTTTTAGAAAGTACAGCAGAATATGATAAAAGCATGTGTTGTGGATTCAGTTTGATGGGTGTAAGAGCTTTATAAGTTTTCCATATTTTATTTACTGACTAAGTATGCAAGTGGTACTGCGGACTGTAATATGATATATATTCTCGGCAATGCATGGGTAGTTATATTGTGCTGAGAAGGCAGAAAGAAGTAAATACATTATAGGGTTAACAATGTGCACTTTGGTAAATTGAGTCCTGACATCAGGCTATTAAACAGAGGGAGTGATAGAGAAGGAGAGTAATAATAATGAAGCTGTGAACAAAGGAGAGATTTTGACTTTTCTGACCACCATCTAAAGGGTAGCTAATACATGATGTGAATTGGATTTAGCAATGTCTGCCATCTTAAATGTGAGGATTTCTCATCTAATGTCTCAATTTTCTTTTTGGTCTTTTAGGGGGGGAGGGATGATCAGCTGTTATCTCTTTCTCTCTTTGTTTCTCTTCATCAGATTGCTGTTTCAATAAATCCTTGGTTCTTTTCCCCCACAGCAAATACAAAAGCAGAAAAGCTTTTAGTCCTAATGCATTTAGCCTTGTGTGGTTGCCTTTCTATTCAGAGACCTTTCATATTTCAAATGACTATTGTCTTTCAGCCATATGTAAAGAGTGAAAGATAGGGGCTTTGAAGGAAAAAGAAAAATATTTTCCAGAGCAGCAATCATCTGCTTTTCAGATTTTAATGTGGGGTTTTATTGTCCTTTCTGTAAGACCAATATTAACTAGCAGGAGAAGGGATGTACTCAAGGGATGCAGAAAGGGCTGGGTTTGGGCTAAAGATGTTTACTTGGCCTTGAAATTTAGGAGCAGAGTGTGATTCCAAAGTCAAGGCTCTGGTCTTCCCTAGAGGTCTGTGCTGGAAAACACTTAGTTGGCTTTTTATAACCACTGTATTTTAATTATCAAAACAGTCTTCTGAAAGCAGTATTCCCTAGGGTGGGTATCACCATTTTGTAGATATAAAGGCTTTAGTGATGATGGAAGGATCGAGCCATTTGTCTGCAGCAACCTTAATCAAACCTTGGTTTATGGAATAATTGGAAGACTATAAAAAAGTTATTCAGTAGGTGACTCCGGGAGTGCAATGTCTAGTACTTGAAAAAAAGGACTAATAATCATTACTTGGCTATAGGGATGCAGTAGAAATCTAGGCCTTACAGTGCTATGCACTGCATTAAGCATGTAATAAAAGGCAGTCACTAGCATAAAGTGCTGATTAGATGAGACAGACATAGATTGGGAGCTGAAAAAGAGAGACGTGATTTGCCTGTTGTCTCTTTCATTAACAAATGATAAAGCATAATGAGAAGGGATATGCATGATAGGAAGATATCGTGGGTTCTATTCTCATTCAATTCTAGAGTTTCATGCTTTCAGCTAACATTAAGAAGAGTAAAAGTAGAATTATGAAGGGGAGTCTTTTGGCTAAGAAAACTGCCATCAGGTTTTCCCAGGAGGTAATAAGCTGCAATTTTTTCATAGAGGTACTGCAGGACCATCAGGTTCTGTGAAGCTGGGTTCATGTAGGCAATCAAGCAAGTGGGTGGTGCAGGGGGGAGAAGAAAGAAGTGTCAGGAGTAGAGTGCTCAGCTGTAGAGTGTAGAAAGCAAAAGGTACTTGATTTAGAGAGTGAGACTCTTGGTGAGGAAATGTATCGGTGAAAGAAAAGAGTAGGGGAGAGAGAACTGGGTGGGCCAAATGTTTTGTGAGGTTGTATGTATTAAAATAAGAAGCAAGGACTGGTTTGTAGGGAGAACAACAACTGTCTGGAAAAGTAAGGTCAGAGCAGAGCAAAGGAAATCAAGGGGAGGGGTGGTTTTTAGTGAACAGGAGTACCTGGGAGAGCTGGTTGATATGTAGAAGGGGAATAAAAAAGACGCAAAAAATCCTTCATTCTAACTGCTTGATGTTTAAGAAGTACTTTTTGTGTGGTTATTCTAAGCAATACCAGATTCACTTTTTATCTGTCCCACAGAAAAAGCTGTTTAGTATTTGAGACCAAAGCTACTCGAGGCAAAATGCTGGGGCTTAAAACGAGAGACCTGCTGTTGCTATTGCTTTTGCTCCTGTTGTGGCTACGCCTTTCCTGGCAGCTCAAGAGGAAGTAGCAGAGCAGTGGCATGGGAAGGGTCATGGCAGGAGCAGCTGTGGTGGCAACAGCTATGGGATTTCAGCCTTGGTCGGCTAGGTTGGCAGGGTAAGGTCCATCATATACACAGATCCATCTTGCCTGCTGGAAATTCAAGTCATTTGAAAGTCTCTTATCTTTTCATTGTCCTATTTCATTTAGCATTTTTGGTGCTTTTTCTGGGAGTCTGAGAACAATTAGGTGTGTGAGAGTTCATGAAGGGATAGGAGGGAGAGTTCATGCTCATGTAATATTTTTTTTTGTTTTAATATATTGAGATACGTCAAACTCAGCTTTCTCTTTGTTTATGACCAGTTACGATCAGTGACACGATATCGGGGATGCTTTTGTGGCCTCATAGACAATGACAATGTAATCAATTGGCATTTTTACCGTGCCTGCCTGTCTGTCCAGTGTGGCTTAGACACTGTTGCTCATGCAAGATTGCAATATAATATAATGGATGTTCCACGTGGAAGAGAAGTCTGAGGTCAATTATATCCCTTCTTTATTCTTAAATTGAGTAGCAACCTACACTTCCACTCACTGATGACAGCCCGATGTGACATCTGTGAAGAAATTCTTGGTGGTTGAAATTTCAATTGTTTCTGTGTCTCCGTGACTTTGAAAGAAAGGAAGGCAAGTATGGACGGTTGTCTACTAGTTAAGGTAGAGACCAGAGAACACTTGCTCTTTAGCAAAGTGTAGACTTTTGAGAGTATTTTTACTTCTCAGTAGTTTGTGAGAATTATTTAAATAATAATTATTAATCTCTTTCAGAGTTTCAAACTGAAAATGCTACTGAATACCAAGTACTGTTATTACAGTGTTGTAATTCTCTTTTGCTCTCTTTCCTATTTGACTCTCTTCACATAATACAGTTGAAGCAGCATTAGAGCAGGAAGTGTTAAATAAGTACTTTAAAGGCGACATCTCACTGGAGCAAGCGAAAGTTCTAAGGAAGCCAAAGAATGAAGTAACAAAATTGTTAACAAAAATATGCAATTATTCTTTAAATTGGTTAGCTACTGCTACTTTACAATTTTTTTAAATAATTCTATGTCTTTAATAGAGTCTGAAAATGTTCCTTAGGTTCAGGAGGTAGTGGGTCTTGCTTCAGTATCTGAAAAAATGTCAGAAACAATAAATAGAGTAACTTGTGAAGCTGTAAGACAGCCATGTGAATGTTACAGTTCAATGCCATAACACTTGTCTTAAATGAAATCATAAATCCCAGGCCTGTTAGATTCCTTTTTCATGACTCCAGAGGATAACAGTAAACATCTACACATGGCATCATCAGACCTTCAGAAGAGTTAAGCTCTCTGGACTACGTATTTGTCTGGAGACGGGGTAGGAACATGTGTAAGTAAGACTCCGAGAGAACCGGTGCAGGTTGACCCCAGGGGTGGGGCAGGCCCCCCCTTCCCTGAGCACTGATGCTGATGGGTGCATTGAAAACATGAGGCATTCCTGCTCCAGCACTGGGAATCCTTGAGGGCAGGGCTGCTGTCACATGCAGGTAACAACACAAGCCCAGGAGCCCCGTTCAGGCTAGATGCATCAGGCTCGCTGTCTGTATGTTGTGAAGCCAGCCTGGGGGCACTCAGCAGATGTCCCTCATCTGGCTGTGTTTCTGCCTAGAATTTACATGATAGATAGATGGCAACCAGAAATATGTGCATATGCTCTGGATGGGCCCTCACCAATCAATAGATATTTGGATCACAAATGCCCCTGCCCTTGATAATACCTATAGTGGTTTGGAGACAAGAGTACAATTCTGGAGATTAATGGAGGGAGATGCTGCCTTTTTCTAAGACTTGTCCTTAAAGCTGTTGAAAGAATAAAACAGCCTGGAGCAGTCAAGAAGAGACAGATAGCCTGGTCTTACAGAAAGCCAGCACGATGTCTGAAAGACCTGTGAGGAAGAAAAAGGCTGTGCAGGAGATATTGATTCAGTTCTTGACAGTGATAGTGTGCATGCCAAGCTGTCCCATGGGGCTGTGTGTACACATTCTCTGAGCTTCATAAACGTTGCTATTCGAGTTATCTTTCCTCGAGGAGTGCTTTACAGGCTGCGTGGAGAATGCTGAAGTTCAGATATATGCTATGAAGAAAGATTTCTTTTTTAAACTGTGTCAGTTCAATTAGAAATGGTGTACGTAGCTATCTTCTATTATGTAATAAACATGGGAAATAGCTCACATAAAAGCTTAATTACTCATGCAAATTATGACAGATAATTTAAAGTGGTGTTTTCAGAACACAGTCACTCTTGCATTCCTCCTGTCTCACTTTTTCCCCTCTACAATGCATGCACGCCCATACCTACATTAGTGCGTCTCACTTTCCTTGAGAATATAAACTAAAAGGTCAGCTTGTACGTTTTAGAAAAAAGAATGTGCTGCTGTACAACTCAAGTGTCCTCAAACACTGATTGATATTATCATAATATGCACTCCTTTTTCTAACTGCAACTGGATCCAAAATGGCCTGTCTGGGATCAGTGGGGAATATGTGTGTACACACACACGCACACAAATTCAGAGGGAAGAAGTGCAGCACTTCTGAAGTGCCATTTAAGATTTAGTGGAAATAAATGGCAGGGGGGAAGAAAATGAAGCATGATTTCATTTTCTCCGTGGAAAGAAAAGACACACAAATGTAAAGAAGAGGGAGAGTGATGGCACGTGTAATATGAAGGCTTCTGTTTTCAAGACACTCATGCATGACTCAGATTATCCATATTCGAGACATACAAATGTATTAGGCAGAATAAATGTGTGCCTTAGTAAAGCTATTTGCTGTTCTGACATCTCTCTTTTTCTGTTTTTATTAAATACTTCATCCTAGAATTGAAAATGAAGCTGCTACATCAATTTTTTTTCCCTCAGTAGAATAAAGATTTCATGTAAAGAAGAAAAAAAACAGATAATTTTTTCAAACCCCTTTTTCCCTAATTCCTATATTTTTGTACTACCTATATTAAAGTTTAAAGGATATTGAGAAAGTCTAAGTGGGTAACTTACACAAGGGGGTGAAAGAGAGCCCCATAAAGAAAGGGCTTTCTTTTTTTGAACCTATAAACTTTTTTAGGAGTGTCCAACTTTCTGGCCTATGATTTGTGTTAACGTAGACTCCCTTGCAACCATTTACTAAAGTGAAAACTGCATATATTTTCTAAAGAGTGCCATTCAACATGTCTAGAATGTTTTCATTAGTTAACAAATGAACATATCAAGATATGGTTTTCTTTTGTAAATGTGATTTTATTTTCCCTCCTTTATTTTTAACTGCATCAGCACTAATAAAATGAATTGCTAGCCTGAGATTACTTAGAGAAATATCCGTCCTTTTAATTGTAATTAATTAATAGTCATAGAAAAGCTTTATATTGTTAGCAAACATTTTAATTCTCTCTGTCAGATACTGTCAATCTATCTGTTTGCTCTGCTTTGAGATAAGCATGTCAAAATCTAAAGTGTCATAGGAGAAGATCATCGTTAAAGACTCAGACTGTGACTGGGTAGTCATTCCAAACCATTGCTCTGGCAAAGAGAAGACTTCTGTTACAATGATAGCTCTTTTCTTCTTTATCCAGTTGTGTTAATGCTTCCCTCCAAGAAGCTCTTCAGAGGAGCAAGAGCTTATTTCTCTTCAGAGTTTGTCAAAAAGTACTTTGAAAAGCAAAGGCTTCTTTGCTTCTAGAGCCTAAAAGCATTGACGTGAAGTGCTACGTACAACACAAAGCTGGATTTCCAGAAAGGGCTGACAGAGAGCTCCTGAACTAACAAATCCTTGACATTTCTGTAGCACAAGAAGTGTTTATTTTGCCTATCCCAGGAAACAAGTAGAGACATACATACCTGTCTGTTACAGAACTACTGCTTAGATACAGTTGTGTTTCAGTAAAAAGGTTACAAAGAGAAAATGTTGCTCTTAAGCACATTTCTGTACAAGACAAGCATGTGCTACAAGAAGAAAAAAAAGATTAACTACATGTGCTATTCATAAGATATTGTTAAGTTCTTTTGTCTGCTAGTTAGTAGCCAAGATTGTTGAAAATATCTATGCAGCAGTGTCAATGGGAGGGACTGAGGATGAGAATAGTGCCATGGTTGCTTTATACAAATTAAAAAGCTCTAAAAGAAAGAAAGGAGACATACATGGATGGAGACATGGTTGTTTTGCTTTGTACTCACCCTTCTCTCACAGTGATATTCAAGATTGTCTTTATTCCAGCATCAACAGAACAAAAGCCAGAGCTAATTGAGAAACAGCCTAAGATAAAATAAAGTTTCAAGGTTATTCAGTTTGCAAATAATATTGCAGATTCACTCAGCATATATATCATAGCTCTGTTTAAAAGGTAGTAAAAACTGGTATGTCTGCAGTCAAATCTATGTGTACCCTGCTACTGCTGCTGTATCACTCTGATAGTTGAGAGAAAGTGATTAAGGAACATAGGTCTGTGCAGGGGTGGCTAGGCTGCAGAAAGAATGCCAGTGAATAGCAGATAATAAAGGATGTACTAGTTAGTCTTTGGATTGAGAAAAACCCAACACAAACAACCAGAGAGAAAGGCTCTCTTTTAAGTTACTGTTGTAGAACAGTGTACATCTGAGCCCCATGGTTATGGGTGTTAAGACTGCCGAATACTGCGAGCAAACAAGATGACCCACCAATTCTTTTTCATTACTTAACTGTTAGCCACATATTGTGCACATTTCTGAACAGAAGAGAGCCTGAGTCCAATGTGAGTGATAAATTCCTCAACGACTTGTCTTTTTCTTGAAAATGAATAAATTATG
Source organism: Syrrhaptes paradoxus (assembly GCA_013400615.1). Taxonomy (NCBI): domain Eukaryota; kingdom Metazoa; phylum Chordata; class Aves; order Pterocliformes; family Pteroclidae; genus Syrrhaptes; species Syrrhaptes paradoxus. Next base: position 11,917 of record VZTO01012023.1, read on the forward strand.
GTTCAGAGAGAACTCATTGCATTAAATATAATTAAATTCCATTAAGTAATTAAGCAGTGAAGTAGAAAGGGAGCCATGAGTACCAGACTTGTCCTTCACTGGATTTCCTATCTTTACTTGCCTAATATCTCTTTTCTTTCCTTGTCTTCCATCTGAAAGCAGTTGAAGATCTTTTCTTTTAACAGGAAGTCAGGTTCAGTTAAGAAACATTAGAGTCTTCAGCCTCTGGCCCATTGGAGACCAGATGCTCCATGTGCTAGCATTTGTTTTGGTGGACGATGCGAGTGGGTCACTGAATTCTTAACTGAGAAACAAAGTTGGCAAGATATATATATAGAGATAGTGTGAAATACATTCTCCATTCTTGTCCTCCAGAGAAGATGAGAATATGAAACATCATGTTGTGATTCTCTCCACCAGCTTTCTTCTCCCTCATACATGTTTGGGAAACAACATGAAAAAAAATGCAGGGCAGAGTCGGCATTTGTGTTCCCCACACATAGGCTTGTTGATAGCATTTTGTGGCAAATATGTGCTCATGTATCAAATGTATTTTTTGAATAAACTCAAAGCTGAAGGAAGGATTGTAGTTAGGACTAAGATTTAGCAATGGGATTACAGGACAATTTCAGTTAAACTTGTAATCTTGTTGAATAATTTCCAAGAGCACACAGAATTTGATGGTGCTGATGTGTTTCTCCAGGGCAAGTCAGCTATAGTGCACAGGTAATCCTGAAGCATGAGTGAAGTCTGGAATGGAGCAATGCAGAGGTTGATTTTGTCTGCCTGTATTCTTGGGATGAGGTGGGCGAGAGTACCAGGCTGATTGATATGCCTAGATTAGTGGATTATTTGTGTTTCTGTTTGTGTAAACAAAATCCAGAAGCTGTATTGATCTGCTGCTTTCTTCCTTTTCTTCTCATCAGCTTTTCTTAACTGCTTCATTTACCAACTCTATTATTCTTGTTAAAAAAAACCCAACTTGATAATGACTTAAAGATCTAAAAAATTTTTATTTCTGTGATGCTAAATAACTAAACTTCTGCATTATAAAAATAGCTGCTTTTCAAAATGCCAGATAATAGTGAAATTTCTAGCTTTATTTTTTGCAGAGAAAAAAATTAACAAAAAAAATGCATTAACATTTTACACCAAGTAATGTCTGGCTACCCAGGATATTGAGAAGGCTGAGGTACTTAACAAGTTCTTTACCTCAGTCTTCAGTGGCAAGAGCTCAAGCCACACTGCCCAAGTTGCAGAAGGCAAAGGCAGTGACTGGGAGAAGGAAGAACCACCAACTGTAGGAGAAGATCAGGTTCGAGACCATCTAAAGAACCTGAAGGTGCACAAGTCCATGGGACCTGATGAGATACATCTGTGGGTCCTGAGGGAACTGGCAGATGAAGTTGCCAAACCGCTATCCATCATATTCGAGAAGTTGTGGTACTTTGGTGAAGTTCCCACAGACTGGAAAATGGAAATGTAACCCCCATTTTTAAAAAGGGAAATAAGGAAGACC
>VZTO01012025.1:0-14992 GCA_013400615.1 Syrrhaptes paradoxus
TGCTGGGGGGACGTTCCTCTTGGAATCCATTTTACTTCAGGATATCTGTCCTGGCCAGGAGATAATAATTGACTGAGGGCAGGGATAGATGACGCATTTGAATATCGGAGTTAGTCCACAACGCTTTCATTTTCCCATCTGTCTTTTCAGTGTGCATTTCCTTTTTCTCTCTCCTTGCCTCTCTGTGGTTTATGGTGTGTGGGAGACGAGACATTTTGCCAGTGGCACTAGCCAAATTAATTTAAAGTTCAGATTTTTTTTTTTTTATATGACTCTTTGATCAACTAGGGGATGACAACAGAGCCTGTGCCTTCTTGCAAACAATGACAGCGTGTGTTCTGGGATACCGTCAGCCCCAGGCACTAGAAGAGTTTGGAGCAGTGCTGTCCCTCCCTCAGTTACGTGTTTGCTGTCGTGCTGAGGCACCTATTGTGTAGGTTGAGGATCATTGCTGTGCTTATGCACCTCTGAGAGAGGAGCAGAACATTGCACAAAGCACATAGGTCCAAAAGCTTAAACGGAATCATCCAAGAGCTTCTTTATACTTCTGTTAAGAGCTTCGTGGGTTAGTTTGCTGTTGTTAGCATCTGTAACCTTATGATGCTGTTGATTTGTCTGTCAAAGTTGTTCACAGACAAGAAAGAAGAAACAAAGGGCATTTTGGAAACGCATAATAAATCTTGATAAATAGTCATAAAATACTCTTCTTTCGTTTTTCTTCACATACGTGAATGATGTGGATGCATCAATGTGATTGTGTCTGAACACACACACACTTGGAGCCAAGCCAGCAGAGGCCATAAAATCATAGACGCTGGATCAGAAAGATACCATCAAAGTTCTTGATGGGGATTTCCATTTAGTGTGAATGAGAACTTTTTTACAGTGATACGGTAAAACTCCCAAGAGAAAACATATGCTTATGTGTAAATTGGAATACCCGGAGCAGTACTGACTTCTCCAGATGTTTAGAACAAATAGGTCAGCTCGCTCCATTCCTCTAAAATTGTAAGATTAGTTTAAGAACAATTGGAATAAATAAATACAGCTAAGTCATTTTGATGTGATTTCTGAAATTCAGGTTGTCGAGGTGCACTTGTCGTCTGTAACCACAAGAGCTGGACACAAGAGAGGCCCGAATATGCCTCAGGATGCATATAAATATCATGAGACTTCATTAAAGGAATAATTTCTAGTCATAGTGCTGGAGTTAACCTTTCTTTTTAAAGGTTTTTCTTCTATTAGAACACAGATTTACAGAACAAAAATGTCACAGGATTGCAATTGTAGCATTTTTTAGTAATTTCCTGTTACTCTGCAATTATGTGCAGCTTATCTCTGTCTTCTGCAGCTGAAGGGGGGATTTAGATGCTGAAAAGTGGCTAGATATAAGCTGCAAATAGAGGGAGCATCTGAAAATAGCTGAAAATTATGTTTGTTGGACAGGAATAGGTCTCCAAGATCCCACGATTGTTATTGCTTAGTAACAACTTCAGTAGACTTGGTGTTTGGGGGGGGCTTTTTTGAGGGGGTTCATTTGCTTTTTTTGTTTGTTTGTTTTCTTTTGTTCTTGTCTGGTAGACAGAGATTGAGATTTGCCCATTAATGAGAAGAGGGTTACAATTACCTATAACCTATTGATAGGGAGCAAGTGGCATAGTTCATCTGCATGAGAAGGTAGCTTGTGTAACCCCATGAGTACATCTGGAGAAAGCAGTCCCAGGAGAGGTCAAGAGACTTGATCAAGATTACGTAGAGAATTGGTGAGAAAGTGTGGATTTTCAGTTGGAATATGCTAGCTTTCAGTCATGCACTTAACCCAATATAATGAAAATCTCAGGAATGTGCTGTCAAACACTTTAAAAGGCTGGACCTTATTTCTGCTAATTTTTTATTTTTAAGTCTTAAGGACAGATAGTTGATATGTATATGTATAGTACAAACACAGTGCTGTGCATAAGCTCCTTTATGAGAAGTACTTATTTTTACCTATGCCATTTCTGTATCTGCCTTAGGCACTAGAGACCCTACGAATGCATGGCTGTGTACATGGTATACAGTAGTTTTCTTATGTTACGTGGGTGTTTCTCTGTGTGTTTAGGATACAAGAGCTTCATAATACCTTGGGAAATGCAAGTTCTTGCTAATCCTTTGTGTCATTGCAGTGCTATTGCTGTGCTCCCTGTTTATTAGCTTCCTACACAAGTCTGCAGCTTTATTCCCTTTCCCCAAAGGCTTTCAACAAAGTTAATTTATTTACCACTTCACCTGCTTTTCTTACTTACATGCAAATAAAAAAAAAAGTCCCCAGTTCTCAGAAATTGCAGCTATGGAAGCTCATGAGATCCTTGCAGTTCATGACAGTGGTAAGAAAGGCTCACCCTTGGTAATGTATCTTGGGAGAAAAGCTCCATAAGCTTTTAGCAGTAACGTTAGGAGCTTTTGGAAGCTGCTGTCTGCTAGAAGCTCACATAGCCTCCATGTAGTCTGAGATTGTCTCATCTACTGAAGTAGGTCATTTTGTATTGTGTTTTTTCTGGAAACATTATTAATGCTTCTGGGGCCATTGTATTGGAACAGAAAAATCTTTGAAGTCCTGGCAATGTTGCTTTAAAAAAGAACCCTGAGGCTCTGAAAAGGAAAGATGAAATATATATGTGTGTGTGTATGCATGCGTGTGTGTATATATACACACACGTATAACTAGAGGGGAAAGGTTTTTCTAACATTTGGAGGTTAGAAAGACTGATATTAATTAATATCTTAAGAGGTGCTAAGCGTTTTTTCTGATAGTAAGTGTTCTGCAATCATAAGGAGTTATCGATACTATCTGTCCTATACCAGCAGCAAAGGAAGATCAGCTGCAGGAAGGAGGTGGAGCATTTGTGAGCACCAAGCCAGCCTCGGTTCTAGTTTGGACCAAGACCAAATCCTCTCCAAAGTTAGTGTGTTGTGTAGCATTTTTCCATTAAAGAACCTTCCTGGCTTGAAACTTCACCTTCATTGGAAGCTCCTCTGCCATGAAAATATATTCTGCTGGAGCCAGGCTAGAGGGCTTATAGACTGTATGTAGAAGGCTCTGGACTTCAAAAATTTAATGACGTCCTGGTATTTTTGAGTCATGAATCTTCTGCTTATTTCATATTGAGTAACACTCTGGATGGCTGCTGTGGGTATTCCTCTTTGAGAGAAGCCAAACTACTTTTTCTTTATGGCTCTGAAAACTTTTCCTGGGTAGATTTCTGGGGAAGGAGGGGTTGATCTGACCCTCACTTAAAGCAGAACAACCAGAAAGGGAGAGTAGTTGTCTCTAGCATCTTAGTGGATCTCATTAGTTTGCAACCAATATTTTTGCCTTACCCAGGCTCTCACGTCCATCTGCCATCGGCTCACTAGCTTGCAGTGCCATCTGCCTAGCAAGTCTGATCCACAGCTTTTATGCTCCTATGGCTTGCCTTTTGTTTCAAAATGTTCCCATGACTCCACGTCCTCCAGAACTCTGAGTAACGTTTCCAGAGCAATTACAAGCTGGGGTGACTGGGTGCTGAGGTGTTCCTAACCGTGTGACTCTGCTGGGTTGTGTTAGGCTGTGAAACAATTGATCTGGATTCCTGTCTGTTGTATCTTCAAGTAATCCCTGTATACAGTACAGGGAATATTTAAACTACTTGCTGTGAATTGGAAATGTATTGGAACGTGTAATTTTGTGCTGGTGTAAATGATCATTAAACAATATCATAATATGTATTTCTTTTAAACAATGTGCTTGTGATCTTCCATAGATCAAACTTCCGTTTTGTAGCAGGGGTAGGTGCCTTAGACCCCAGTTTTTACGGAGGTAGTATTAATCATTTCACTGCAACACTTTGTTTTCATAAACAGTCTAAATCGATAAGCTCAGCATGGTCTGCAGGTTCCCTTACGATGCATTCATACATTACCTAGCACAGAAATACCATGGTCTCATTGAGGTAATATAGACAATAAATGTTTTATGTTATTTGCAAATGTTCCTCACTAACGTTTTAGTCAGCATTGCTTTCTGTCTTGGTGCACAGAAAATGTGCAGCTGTTACAGTATGATAGATTTATTAACAGTGCATACATCTTGATGTAAAATGTTTCTTTACTCCAATGTCTTATGCCCTCAAAGACCAGGAAATTTACCAGCCTTAGATATCCTCTTCTTGCTTTGGTCTAAAAGGAAATGAAAATGAGGAAAGTTTTAAGAAAAAAATGTCTTAGTTGCTTTATGTGTATGGTATTCACATAATACCTAACTGTGGTGTCCAGAGGATGTGCGTGTGTATGTGCACAGATGCGCATATTTATGTAGTGGAAACACTGTTTATTCATGTATTTACTGTAAATTTTTTGTAGCCACTTGTCATATGCTTATGGGGTTTTATTTGTTTTGGGTTGTTTCCCCTCCCCAAAGGCGTATCTGGACTCACTCTTGTCCCTGTAGATGCTGAGCAGTAAAGTTTACTGACTGTGATCTCGCTGGGATGGTTCTGTTTCCAGAGAGAGAGATGTGTAACGATTTAAAACCACTTTGAATGGACTAGTTGAGGGCAAATGACAGATGTTTAATGTCAAGTTTTTCTTATGTGCCTCCTAAGTTCTCCTAATGAGAATTCACACGTAGATTTAGGTTGGACTTCTGACACACTTTGCCTGGTTTATTGATGTGGGTATTAAAAGGGTTGGCACGTAGATGTCATTGTAATTATTTGGGAAAAGTGTTCTGTTTATTTTTTTTTTGTGAACCATTTTTAGGAAATGTGCTTTGTTTGAAGTTAGAATTTAAAAAAATAACCAACCTTTTCTCTGAGCTGTTCATTTGCTAGCAGTGTATTAATGCTGGCATCCAAAACAGTAGAAAGAAATGAGACAAATATCTCTCTGTGCTTTGGCCCAACCTGCCAGTGGCATCCCCTGGAGAGCTGAGAACAGAAAACGAACTGCAGGGTAATTTATCCATTTTCCCAGGTTCAGGTGCCAAGTTTGCAGGAAGTAGTTTAACACAGGGTAAATAAGTGTCTGACTAAAATGCCATTTAGAGATGTAATAAACAAGGGCAAATGAAACAAAAAGAAATACTATTTAATATATTATTGTTGTATTCTTATACCTAATAAAAGTGTTACTTGATATCATCTTTATTTCATATGACTTAGATTTGTTTACAGTTGCTTTTTGTCCAGTTGAAGCACACTGTGCATAAGGATTGTTATAAGCTAAGTCTTTGCTCTGAAACCACAAAGAATGCTTGAAACAAAAGTTAGATTTTTAAAAATATAGCAACTTCAGACCCAAATTTAACATCTGTGGATACAGGTCTTTACTTTCTTTGAATGGAACAAAACACCCGGGTTGAATGATCTGGGGTGCTAGACTGAGATCTAAAGTTTCCCACATTAGCCCAGCTCTAATATTTGGATGTCTGATTGCCTATATTTCAAACCATGTTACCTAAACATTTCTCAAATGGTAATATAGTAATAGTGCAACATCTCTTCTTCTGTGACTGCAGATGACTCGGGCAGACAGCGGCTGTGTGAATTACTGACCTGAGGTCAAAGAGGAAACATGTGGTAGAACAAATAGTCAAATCCAGATACCTCCCTCNACTGAGGTTCCATTTAACCTGAGTTTTCTTGTGATCTGCTGTGGCAACCAAATGAATTAAATTTCACTCAGGATGTATTTGAAATTCTGGAGATTTCAAAATCAAAGTTAATGAGACTTGGGCATGCCAATCTCTGGTATCACTGACTGTCTCACCCTTAATGTTCTTTGTTAGTATGGCCATGCAGATAGACATTTTTGTGTGGAAATCTGCTCCATTTTCAACTCAGAAAATTATACTGTTGGTATAAAAGCCGTGTTTACATTTACTCATCCTTATCCGTGGCAATTTCATTTTCACTCCTTGCTTTTTACCTTATTATCTGTGACAGGTCACCACGTACTGCAGTTGAGACTGAAAAAGCTGCTGTCTTGCTTTGTTTCATACACAATTGTTGCCACATCTCACTTTAGTGCTGTAGGGAGTGGGTTGCAAAGGCATTGTAAATCAGTCTGTGAGCATTAATCCTAGGGTCACCCTAGGACAGAGTCTTCATGAGGTACTGGATTGTTTGATAGATGTTAAAACTCTGCATTCATTACTTCATCTCTGTGCTCTCAGTGTCTCATCAGTCCATAACCTGGTCCCCCAATGTGGAAGATTCAGATGAAACTGGACAAGCACAGAACTGGGCTACAGGGAAGGAGGTTGTGAAAAGCACCTGGAGGTAGAAAATGGTCACCAGAAGCTGCAAAAGGGATAGAGAAACTTGGGGTTTGGAACTGGGTGGTAGTAAGACTTAAGATTATCCAGTCATGGAGCCTGGAGTTGGAGGATAGGTGAAAGGGACACAAAGACATGAGAGGAGGGAGACTGAATTTGGATAATGAACCGTGGGAGAATCGTGGGAATAGCAAGGCAAGGAGGCAGGCCTTGGGAAGTAGTAAGCAGAGAAAGAGATAAGAGATATGAAAAGTCAGAATACAGTGAGAGGTTTGGTTTTGGTTAGGCAAGAAGTCTAGAATGAAAAGGAAAGGGAGTCTTTAATAAGGGCTTAAGTTACAAAAGAGCTACCTTTTAGTCTTGTATTTGGCACATAAAACTGGAAACATTCACAGTTTCTATAAATTTTTTTTTGCTTTTTAGGCTTTTCTTTTTGCATGGTGTGGTGGATTAACCTTGGCTGGATGCCAGGTGCCCCCCAGGCCCCTCTATCACTCCCCCTCCAGCAAAATAAAGGGGGAGAATAAGATGAAAAACTTGAGGCTCAAGATAAAAGCAGTTTAATTAAAGCAAAGGCCAAGGCCATGCACAGAAACAAAAGGGAAACACAGATGTTATTCTCCACTTCCCCTCAGTAAGTGATGTCCGGCCACTTCCCGGGAAAGCAGAGCTTCAGGATGTGTAGCAGCTGCTCCTGGAGACAAACGCAGCAACAAATGCCCCCCTCCTCCTGCCTGCCCTTGGCTTTATGGCTGAGCTGATGTCACATGGTGTGGAACAGCCAATCCGGGGCAGCTGTTCCGGCTCCGCCCCTCCCCAGCTGTGTTATAAACACCCTGCCAGCTGCCAGGGTCACACTCAGCCCTGGGAGGGCTGCCGTGGGGATATAAACACAATACACACAGACTTGCTATCAACACAGAACATTTTCAGAGCTGTACTAATGACACCATGTAGAAATAAAGCAATTTAGAAAGCGTCAAACTGGAGTCTCCTGGGCCTCAACTCTGTCTCTCTGAATCTCAGTGTTTGTTTGAGGGTCAAAATGACGGATTTAAAAGTACACTAAAGCACAGTGTGCAATTTCATAAAAAAATTAATTTTAAACTTTGCTGATATTTCTGATAAGAACCCTCATAATTGCACGATTTTTTTCAGAAGTTACAAAATTTTATATGTATCTGTTACTGTATTCATTAATGCCAATGACTTTTTCCAGAATAGATGTGGTTACCCACCTACCAGGCTGAAAAAATTCCATGAACCTTCTGACAATTAATCTGGCATCACTCCTATTCTACAGGAAGGCAAGACCTTCAGGCAATAGAGTGATGGTTTCCTTTATTCTTTAAATCTGACGGACATTGAAGACATTAGAGTAAAAAATGCAATAGCCTTAGAAACTGAGTCAAATTAATTCCTGCTGGACCTCTGCTGATAAGTTGTAGTACAGCAGAGCAGACACTTCAGGTAGAACACAGGGTACATGTATATGTGGTCACTCAATTGTTTCCTTTTTTGCAACATTACATTAATGGTTTAACATTAATGACAGGTGCTGCCTTAAAAATCTTGAGAGAGCGATGTTCTCTATTCATAGTGGGGAACAGTGGGCAGCGTGCCTTCCTGCAAGCAAGAAGATAATTCAGACTCTGCCTGTGCAGTTTCCACACTTACTTGCTTGTTGGACTATTCTCAGAGGTTGTCAAAACCTGAGGAATTTTTTTCCCCTGCTTATGATGCCCTTGTTCAGTGGGTTGAGGGTGATATGACTGGATCTCTTGCAGAGGTATTTAAACCTTTGAATAGCAAGGTGTATGTATTCACAGGTGCTAGGAAACGTATAAACTTAGGGAATGGTAAAGTTAAAATGGATCAAATTTATGTTTAGAAGCTCAAAGAGACTGAAATAGGGAAAACAGTTTTGTTTGTTTATTCATGTATTTACTGTAAATCAGCACATTCTTTGAATTTTGTGAGTTCCTAGCCCAAACACAGACTCTCAAAGAGAGATGTATTTGTTCGTTAGGGTTCCTGGGGGTGTATCTGCACTGGGGTACACTGCCTTAACCCCGCTACGGCTTTACAGGCAGGACAGCTTACAGCAGCTGAGGTTCTGCCTTAAAGATTTCTTGCTGGATGGCAAGAGGCTGTTTCTGGTTTAGTTCTTTGGTGAGGATCTTCTCATTTTCAATACTTTTCATGCCTTTGTAAAGGTTGCACTCTTTGCCTGACTATGGCACTCTTCTTTAAACCCCTCCACAGCATCTTTGGCTGCTGTTGCCTAAAATTGTAAGGCTTTTTCTCACCTTCTTAAGCCTTTCACGAGCCTTCCCCTTCCCTGTTGCTCCTAGCCTTTGTCTACTTCCTTTACCTACGTTGAAACTTTGAGATGATTTTCTGGTGTCCATTTGCTTTTCTTGATATTTTTATGCAGTCCCTTGCAGACTAGCGTGTGAAAGAAACTGCCTGGAAGATTATAATACTCTCCTTTTTGGCATCTCGCTTCATGAGCCGTGAGTATCATGGTTCTCTCAGGAGATGGGCCAGCCAGGGTTGGCTAGACCCCTCTGCTAGCTGAGGGTGCAGGGAGAAGAGGAGGGTCCTATAGTGTTGTCTGTCCTTGGGAGATGAAGTGTCGGTCCCTAGGAGCACCTAATGGAAACGGACAAGGACAAGAAAAATGAAGACTGAGAAAGGCAGTGACTTGCCCAAAGTCTGCAGAGAGGGTCAGTAGCTAAGTTGCCTTTTTTTCCCCTTGATCATAAATTGTAGCCATACTAAGTTCATTGAGCCTGGAGCTATTGCTACTACCACCATCACCTCTCTGCTCTCTTTCCTGATCAGCTCATGATGACCTGAATCCTTTTTTGTGCTTTTTTTTCATGAGAAATGCAGCTTTTCATGTAGAGATGTTTTTTTTCCCACTGTATGTTTTTACAAAAACTAACCTGGGGCACCAAGGCTAGTTACTAGTATAAATGGGGCAAGGATATGCCCAGAACTGCTTAAGTATGCTGAATGTTTCTGATTTACGGGGATACCTAAAGGCTGTCAAGTGAAGTATCTAACTTGCCTCTAGGAAGTGAAGTGGTCACCACTTCTCAGCCAGTTATACCAGGTAGCTGAATGCTCCATACCCAGCAATTAGGATTTCTCTTTCTCCTCCACTTTGAGGGAGAAGGGCGGATGGAGGAACCTGGGAACATGCAGATCTTTTCAGTTGTTTCCACAAGGGGATGAGGAGATGCCCATCTGTGGGCCAGCTGCTATCCACAGAATACAGAGATGAAAAATTGTGACATGGGAAGTTGCAGGTCTCTGCTGTGGTGATGGTTCTGCCACTGTGGCATGTTTTTCTGGGACCCCTGTGTGGGAGGTACTGGATAAAATACCAGCATTCATTTGCCATACCAGGGATAAAATGAGCACCTCTTGGTGCTTGCAGGTTGAAAAAGGAAAGGATGAATGAGTTCAGCAGTATTTTCTCTGTGCTTGTGCCTGACCCAAAGGGTTTTGAATACTGGGGGGCTGGAGGGTGAAGGGTGGCTTTGTTTTGGCCATAACTAACTTTTGAGCGTAGAACAATTCCTTCAGATTTGAAGTTAATCAGTTATGGTTTTTAATTCTGCATGGCTTTGCTACAGTTATTTGGTTGCACAGGATTGATTAGTGACAGCACTTGATGGGAGAGTTCTTACTTGGAAGACTATCTGGGATCATCTCCAAACTGCTTTAATCTGTAGATATTCAGGGCAACTAAGTTTAGTAAGTACTACTTAGGTAATTAAAGCTTGGAGCTGGGCTGCTTTCTCTGCAAGACAACACACTGCTAAAGGGAAGTTGGTCAACTTGTTTCAGTGTTATTTTCTGTATATCAGAGTCTGGTCCCACTCAGTGTGTGATTTTCTAAGGTGTTACGGGGTTTGGACAGTAGAAATAGTATTACTCTTCATGCAGTCTTGGAGGTAGCAAAACTAGCACAAATTGCTTCCATTGAAAGGAGCATTTCTAACTGTTTATGAAACAGTCATGATATCCATCGTGCACTCTGGACTCCAATTTGCTTTAAAGAAAAAAATGCAGACTGGCGAAAGAATGATTAAATCACTGCTAAATAACTACTTGTGAAATTCTCTTTACTCAGTAACTGTTTCACCAGTTTGTACCTGCAGACATAGGTAGAAGACCAATTTGCACATGTAAGAGAGACAATACATTGAAAAAAGGACGGTTACCATGATCATACAAGGACTTCAGGGTCTTAAAAAGTACTATGTTTCCATAAGCTCAGTGGCTTTTGAAATTGGTCAGATTTGGTGGAATGCATGAAACTATTTGCAGGATCTTTTGGTTTGTTGGATGGTTTCAGAATTGTATGTTTTCTCTCCCATTCCAGACTCTGCAAGGCTGGACGCCATACAAATGCACCAGCATTGCTGTTCTTCTGGGATGAGATTGCAGATGGGATGGCAGTAGTGATGCATGTACTACATGCTGCTTAATTAATAAAATTGTCATTTTCACAACTAAAATTCTTCCCTTCCATCCAGTAACCGAGTTCAAATGTTCTGATCCTACCACACTGCTGACTCCAGACGATTGTGAGAGTTGAGCACTGCTGTGCAGCTCCAAGGAGGAGAGGTTGCACCTCTGACAGATACCTTTTGCCAGGGGCTCCGCTGTGGTCTGTGGGTCAGTTCTGTCCTTCTGCAGAGTTTTCAGCTGTGGAGGGCAGCACATATGATAACTCATGGAAAAGATGAGCACCCAGATCAGAATTTGGAGAATGGCTGTGTTGGGTAACGTTTGCATTGTGCCTGTCTGTGCTAAGGCACTTAGCCCCGTGACATCTCTGTGCTCAGGCTGGAGTAGGGAGTGATATCTGGTGATTCTGGAGTGCCTACAGATGTGACCCCAAACTGACGTCTTGATCATTATTATAAAAGAACACATTATAATCTGTTTGTGTAGAAAACTGAGTTCATTCACTGTACTAAGTGGAGAGAGTTTTTTGTTCGTCTTGTTTGGAGTTTTTACAACAAATTGTGCTTCTCTTTTTGTAGGTTACAGGTATGTCTGTCTTGTGTTTTAATGACTGTTTAAATGTAGTAGCTGAAAATTGTGTTCAGTAGTTCTCTACCTTGACATGAAATGCACAGGACTACGTAACAACCTTACATGCAGATCCACTGGATCCAAGAGACCCAGATCCAGTGTTTCAGCGTGGCATGGGGACCAGGAAACCCTCAGTCTTAGCTGTGGCTGCAGCAGTGACTGCCCTTGGTGATTTTCCCCTATATTCCTTTGGTCCACCAAAAAAAAAAAAAATTTTTTTTTCAAGGGACCAAAAAATTAATTGGACACTAGTGGGAATCTGGGTCCCTTTATCCCTTCTGCAATATTATCCAGTTAGATTGCACTCTGAACATGGAGAGCATCTTTAGAATAGTTCTCCATGGAGAATGAAGATGATTCTGGCTTTTTCAATGGTAGATTTGCACCTACTTAGGTGCCACAGTATAAATGGTGATTTAGCGTTGAGGGTAATTGTGGTGTATGTCAATGAGGCAGCTGTTTCTTCTCCTCAGATTAGTCAGTTCATAACTGATTATTTCTTTTTTTCCTCTGCAAAAACCCCTTTTCTCATTTTCTGCCTGCAAAATGTATCTTTAATATGGGAAAAACAAATGGATTGTTTGTTTTAAAATTATGTATCAGATTAGGCATTTACAGGAGTAAAGGTTCAAAGTTTTACATTCATTATGTTCCCAATGAATGCATTTATGTCCTGCAAGTAAATATATTTGTGTAAAGGAAACAAGAGTAATAGTGTCGCAAGGGTATTTACTAAAATATGATCTTTCTCTTCTTTATGTAAATGGTGTAACGTACCCTTCAGTGACTTGCTATTTTAGTTGCATGGTGACTTTATATACTTAATCTCGGAGAGGCAACTTGGATCGTATTATTTAACAGCCATGGATAAAAGCCTCTTGCAATTATGAGATTAACCAGAGTTACACTGTGGCTTGATTCTTCATGAAGTCTGATGTGTGAATACATGTGGACGTGTGTTTTGAGGGTTTTTTTTTTATTTTCTCCCTTTTTTTCCCCTTTTTTGCTTTAGAGAAAAATTCTGTTAGCTGAAAGATTTAAAAATAATTTAAAAGGCTTAAATTCCACAGGTGAGACAGCTTTACCACTGCAAAACAGCAAAAAAAAAAAACCAAACCAAAAACAAAAACTGAAATTTGGCTTTACTGGCTGTTGAGCTGTATGGTCTATGAGAAAATAATTCAGATCTCCTAGATATCCCCAGATTTCCTACAGGAAAACTGGGGAGGGACTTTTTATAAGGGCGTGTAGTGAAAGGACGGGGGCTAATGGATTTAAACTGGAAGAGGGCAGCTTTAGACTAGATATCAGAAAGAAATTCTGTACTGTGAGGGTGGTGAGACACTGGAACAGGTTGCCCAGAGAAGCTGTGGATGCCCCATCCCTGGAGGGGTTCAAGGCCAGGCTGGATGAGGCTTTGGGCAACCTGGGCTAGTGGAGGGTGTCCCTGCCCATGGCAGGGGGGTTGGAACTTGATGATCTTTAAGGTCCTTTCCAACCCAAACCATTCTATGATTCTATGATTCTATGATCTCTAAACTCTCACCCCCACCCCCAGCTTACCAAAAGTTAATGATAACTGTGAAATAGTTCTGTCTTTTTAGAGCATGATGCATCATTGTATTTATTTGTTCTTAAGTAAAGCATTTAATTTTATAATGTAAAACAATTTTATGGGGGAAAATATCTGTTAATTCAGATGCCTGAAAATAGGACCAGGCTGGCTTTCATAAATCAGCACAGCTTGTAACAGCTATTGATGTGATGCTAGAATTTCAACTTCAGAAGAAGCTGATTAGTGTAAACCTCCCACATACCGCTGAGGACAGGTTGGAGTGACATCTCAGCTAAAGTGAAATGACCCACACAGGCGTGGTTGCACTTCAGTATTCCAGAAATAGTCCGATCGCTCAAAGTTAGTTTAGGCGTATGACTAGATTTAGAGATTTGTATTTATTTACTTTTGGTGTTTGGGTTAATTTTTCATTGAATTGGTATCTTTTTTTTGTCCACTTTTTGGAAATGGAGGCTATGGAATGGAGTTTTGTGGGGCACACAAACGGCCGTCCCTGGAGGGGACCGTCTGTACCTCAGGACAAACTCTCCAGAACTTTGCAATAATCCGTTATTACAGTGCAGTCACTTCAGTTGGGAGGGCAGATTTTTAAGTATACTTACGATGGATCTAGTTCATTATTTCAGTTGGCTGACTTGAGCATACATTCCGATTCAGTACGTCGTTTATGCACAAATTTGAACGTCATTAATCTGAAGCTGAAGTTGTTGATCCTTTCTTGAACTGAAGCATTTCCAATGCATTGCGTATCCATCAGGAACGACCATTCATGTTTTAGCCTGTACTCAGGCAAAATGAGGCGTTAGACTCATGCAGGAATCAAGGTTTTTGAGAGGTGTTGTTTGTTTTTTTTTTTTCTTCAAAAGAGTATTTTAGTGTTGTGGCCCCACAGACCCTTCCTAAGCCACTGTTTGTGTCAGTAGGACTTCTCCATGCACAAAAGATGCAGCACTGGACTGCTGCATCAGTGCAAGCTGGGATTTTACTGTTCTTACTACAGGTACTACCTGCATGCATGTTCTCTGGTTTCCATCAGGGATGACAGGCTCTTAAGCAGCAGTGCTAATTGAAATGGGGAATGGAGATTTTATATGTCTGTCTCTTGTAGTTACATGATCTGTAAAGCCAGTGTGTGAGCTGACCATCTAATGACCTTTAAAGATGCAGCCTTTGGAGAGATGAAAAGGGATTTGTTAGTTGACAGATTTGTGCTACCAAGCTCCAGGTTATTTATGAAAGTCTGGAATTTTGTGCTCTTGGATTTAAAGAATACTGTGTAATTCAGACCAAAGGCGAAGTATTAAAATCTTAATTCCACTGAGAGAAATATGCTTTATTTTGGCATTCTCAGAGACATTATTCTTATAAAAGAGGAAAAAAAACCCCAAGCTTTCTCTTCATTTATTGTGAAACCATTTTTTTTTTTCCACGGCAGAACTACATAGCCATCTGTGAAGCTTATTCATAATTTTAAACAGTGAAACTCTGTTCTAATTACTACATCATACAAAATCAGAGCTTGGTGTCAGGTATTTCCTCCTCTAATTACATAGTGAAAACACTGACGTGCTCAATTGTATCGTTAGAGTACTGAAATATCCCTGTGCCATCAGAATGGTTAGAGAGCATAAGTAGGAGGAAGGAGGGAAAGGACATGTCAAAACTATTATTGTTGCTGTTGAAGAAGAATGTTTAAATCAGTACAGATGGAAGATGTTAAACTGGGTTTTTGTGGACTTTTACAACCAGCTTAAAATCTGTGGGTTATACATCTGAAAAAGATCACAGTGAAACTAATTTGTCTGGTGGAAAGCAAAGCAGCTGTTACTTGAAGTGTTTCACTCTCAGACAGGGAGACGGTGAAAATGGATTATTTCCAAGCAATCTTCTTGTGCTATCTTTTGCATAGAAGTACCTTGAATCACAGAATCACAGAATGTTAGGGGTTGGAAGGGACCTCGAAAGATCATCCAGTCCAATCCCCCTGCCAGAGCAGGAACACC
>VZTO01012025.1:15114-60822 GCA_013400615.1 Syrrhaptes paradoxus
CCAGAACTGGACACAATATTCCAGATGCGGTCTCACCAGGGCAGAGTAGAGGGGGAGGAGAACCTCTCTTGACCTACTGACCACCCCCCTTCTGATACACCCCAGGATGCCATTGGCCTTCTTGGCCACGAGGGCACAGTGCTGGCTCATGGTCATCCTGCTGGCCACCAGGACCCCCAGGTCCCTCTCCCCGACATGCTAGATATTTTTAAATTCTCTATTTAAACACTTCCTAGTCTTTATATCCTCACTATTATCACTAGCTCCTGGGTGGGATGTCAGTAGGATGTGGACGGACTGCAGTCTTTCTGCATGTCTCACTGCTTGTTGGTCTCACTTGCAAATTATGTAACAGCTGAGTAGCTGGGGTAGTAATTAGAATTCATAATTTTTGGGCATGCATAGCAGTGTTTCTTCCATGCAGGGAACATGAACCCTAATAAACTCGGGGGTCTGTTTGTAGTGTGGATAGCTTTTTGACCAAAGGAGTTGAACTAAGAGAATACAGTTCATGGAAATCGTGAGGATATTGGGCCATGACAAGAGACTGATGTGCCATTTGTGCCTCTCTCTCTCTCTCTCTGCACTTACAGTCCCCCCTCGTGTTCAGTTACTAATTTCTTATCCTTTTTTGGGGGAATGTCCATAACCTCCCAGTCCAATGTATAATCACTGGCATGGTTCCGTCCATGAGTGGTGCGTACTGATGGAGTGCATTTGACCAGAAAGCAAAGATTATATTTTTTTCTGTAAGTAACTATTCATGTTTACGAAGACATCAAAGCTGAAATATTTTTTTCTTTTTTTTTTATAGTCCTACCATGTTCTGTGTCCTCCCCTCTTTGTGAAAAGCAAGTCCACCTCATGTCAGTCAGATGGGTGCAATGCAGCACAAGAAATAGAAATCTGGGTGATCAAACTGAGCATTGAGTAGACAACTCAAGAACCGTCCTCATAGCCCTGTTCCTCTGCCTTTAGCAGAGAATTTCTGTTGTGTCCTGTTATCTTTGGAAAAGCAACATAACCTTTTTCAGGCAGTCAATGGTCAGTATTATTTATGATTCTGGACACTTGTATGACCTGGAACACTTTAAAAATATAGATTTCTTCAGGAAAGAACTGTGAGAGAAAATTGCAAAAGCAAGTCGTGTTACTCTGGCATAATTACCTAAAAACCCGCTAGGGCTAAGGTGCCCAACTGAGAGATCCTGTGATGTATGTCCTACGCCTGCTGTCACTGTCATTTGTGGCAAGTGACCGAAGCAGGAGCAGAAGACACGGTTCTGTTTTGTGTCACATGAACATTTTGTTAGTGTCTCCGATGTTGGAATATGCTGGTGAGTAATAGAGGTCATCCCAAGTGAATGCTAATAAAACCCGTACAGTATACCCTATCCTGCACTGGTTTTGATTACTCTAGATATTAAAGCAAAATTGCTCTTAAGTAAAATATTTAGAAGGTTGCTTTCTGCTGTCCCCCCGCTCTGTTAAGGCCAGCTGCCTTAGTAACCCTAAGTCCAACAGCACATGCTTCCAAGTGATAAGTTACTAGGAGCACATTTTTGCAACCTTATTAAATGATCTAAAATAGCTTAATTACATAATTCTGCATCTGGGGACGTTTTAAGGAGGTGTGTTAAAATCAACTGACAGCTTGATCTCATGCAATATATAATCAAATTGTGGCCCTAATTCAGGAGAGCGTTTAAGCACGTTGTTAACAGGCTCTGCTGAAGGTAAAATTTTTGGTGTTGTTAAACGGAGACCTCAAAGAAAATTTAATTTCTTACTTTTGAAGTGATATTATTGTGGGAGAGGGATGCCCTTTCACAAACTGTGAAACAATATTATTGGAAACAAAGATTGCTTGTATAAAAAGAAATAAATTTTGTCTTTTAATTGTTACCTATTCTGTGCATACATTGGATTACACTCAAGATTAACATAAAGCAGTGCTTTGAATCTTAAGGAGTGAATGTCATGTCAGCAGTTCATTTTTTCTCTTCTGAGTTTACAACCAGAGCTGAAGGTTCCTTCTTGCATGGACTATTGATCTCACTCGAACTATTTTTTTCCCCCACCCAAGTTCCTCTGCAGATCTCGTAGCATCTGCAGAGCTGGTCAGCAGGCATTGCCCCAGACTGAGCTCAGTGTTCGAATACCTTTTCTACATAGGTGGCCTACAGTGTTCTCATATGCAAGCCCCTCACTTAATGGATCTAACAATAATGAGTAATATTAAAGACATTTGTTCTTACAAGCTCTCCTCTCCCTGGAGGTGGAGAACAATTATTGTTCCCATTTTATAGACAGAGACCTGAGCTCAGGAGCAAATTTAAGCACATAGAGGATGAAGGCTGTGCACAAGTTGAAACCAGAGAAGTTCAGCCAGGATATAAGGCAAATTTTTTTTCACAATGAGAGAAGGCAGACATTGGACCAGGTTGCTCAGTGAGGTTGTGCAGTGTCCATCCTTGGAGATTTCTGAAGATGTGATTGTATAAGCACCAAACAGCCTGGTATGATTTCACAGCTCACTCTGCTTTGAGCAGGAGGTTGGACTGGAGACCCCCTGAGGTCCCTTCCAGCTTGAATTTTTCCATGATCTTGTGATCCACAAAGCCCAACGAGAGAGAGAAGCACCAAGATTTACATCAGAGCTCTGGCATGCACCATGGGTATTGCCTGTGCTCAGTATCCAGGTACCAATGCTCTTTGCAAACCTGAGCTTCCCCTGCAGGGAGTGGTATAATGATGTGCTTGGAACACATTTCACTGAGCTTAGCCCAAAATAGGGCAGCTATGGCCATTTTCTCTCAAAGCTGTGGCTGAAGGAGAGACAACAGTGCTTGTATTTTGTGCAGCAGTCTAGGAGTTGAGAGGCTTGCTTGGGGAATTCCGAGTGAGTCACATTGCTTCCATCACAGCATAAGTGGATCAAAGCCACCTTTCCCAGGAGCATGCCCTAGTGACAAGACTGTCAAGCAGACTTGGTTGAGAGTGTGGTCCGCCCTTCTGGCTGAAATCAGATGACTCTGCAGCCAGGGAAGTGGTACAAGTGTGCCTAAGGGTAGGCATAGGTAAAAGGAGTTTATTAATTTCTGTCTCGCATAATGCAAAATCTACCACTTCTTGTCTTTCCTGGAACTGACAGATCAATCTTCGATGGCAAAAGACAGCAAGCAGGAGGGGTGCCTTGTTCTGCAGCCTGTTGGTTCAGCCAGCAGGTTGGACGGGATAGGTATAAAGGGAATTATTTCCTGTATCCTAGGTGCTGTTGCTGCCAGCTATTTTTCAACATCTGCATCCAGAACAGAGATGGACTATAAAACTCAAGAAAGAGGGGTCATTATTTTACTGATTCCCTTCGGCATACCATTACTTCACTATTCCTTCTCCTAGGGCTGGTACCTAACAGATTAGCAGGCTGAAGTTTGGTGTCATACAACCTAAATATCTTTCCAGCTGTGGGTTTAAGTAACTGAATCTTCTTAATCTTCATCATAAGCTTTTAGTCTAGCTCTATGTTTTGGCCAAAATTAAAGCTTATCATGTATTTTTCTTATATTTTAAGCAATGTGAAATAATTTAATGTGCTTTATGGGTGGTTCAGATACAGAAGGAGAAACTACTAACATTTTTCCCTGACTTTGTTTTGAAGTGTCTTGGGAAAAACAGAAGCAGTTTTTTTGCCAAGATGTTATTTTTGTAGGTTTGTAACCCTTTTTAATACATCTCTTAAAATCTTACTGTGTTAAAAATAGATAGTCATTATACCTACCCAAAACATCCATGATACAGAATGGGCAGCCAATAAATCAAACATTTGGAGCTAGCAGAAAGCAAAGAGTTGAAAGTGTCTGCACCTTACTCTTATTACGGATCTCCCATCAGTATTTTTCTGTTTTTCTCACTGATTTTTCCATCAAACAAAAGTATTAAATAAGTATTTGTCAGAAAATTGAGTCATCTGTGAACACATGCTAAAAGAGAAGAAATTGCGGAGTACATTTTGATCTAAAAAGCATTGTAATTGTGAACCATCAGAAGCTTTTACAAATGTCTCTTGAAACAGCCCATCTACTGTACTGTACAGTAAGCAAGGTGATGTCTGCTGGTTTTTGCTGCTACAGCCTACTAGATATGCTGTCTTACAGTGTTGAAACATCTAGCTGAAATTTTGTTCCCAACATGATATTTTTCAGTTTATAAAGGGGGTATTTTGATTCTGTTCATATTGTGCTTTCTGGTCATATATGTGTAAGAAGTACAAGATGCTCACACACAGAATTACTGAGATAGGCATTTATTGCACACACAGGCACAGATGTCATACAGCTATCACACAATTATTCTGCACACATATGACGTGTGACACAATTAAATGAGAGAAGAAAATCCAGCTAACCTCCTAAAGGGAGAGAGGGGATTCTGTAGCTGACCTTACTTTTATTTTTTGTCGTATTTGTGTCTGTATGGGTGAGTAAAGGGATGTGTACAGCTTCCCGTGTGCAATCTGTCAGAACTGGCCTTGGGCAGGAGTAGTAGTGCTAGGCTGCTACTGCAGCTGGGTAGGAATGTTCTGGAAGTAGGTGGAATCTTAAAGCTCCTTCTGGGAGATGCTGGCTATGGTGATAAAACGGCCTTAGAAGACCTAGCCTTTGGCCTCTCGTTTCTGACTCATCCCTTCCAGTTCCCGTTGCCTTTGTGCTGTGAAGCAGCCCAGGTTATAGCTCTAGGCAGAGAGCTGCCCTTGTTTGGAGGCATCTCGGAATAGATGTACGTGCATGGCTTGGATGGCGGGGAGAACAAAAGCGGGAAAAAATTATTTGTCAGGGCAGATACAAGACAGGAACTTCCTACTCCAGCTTTGCCACCACCTTGGGCTTGGGGTCTTTTTAATTCCATGAGGAGTTACAGCCTTGGTGCAGCACCACATGGGAAGGCTGATCTGCTTCCCAGGCCTGCACAACCCTGTGTTATGCAATGCTGACATACCTATAGCATGTCCACAAAAGTGCTCTTCTGATTCTAGAACTTCCAAAAAATACTGAGCCTATATGTGATTCTACTTCTAGCAAGATAATGCTGCTTCTCCCTGCCCCAGATAAACCAAGGACTGGGGGACATTTTCTGCTCTGAGATGGAAATCCAGAGTCATCAAAAAGAAAAAAAATAGAATGACTTCAGCTCTCTTCTGCGTAGATCTGATAAATACTGGTTTTGAAATCTGGGCATACATGTGCAAGCCAGGATGATGGTCGTGAACCTGATTCCTTCCTTGATCCTGGGCAATGCAAATATAAGCTGTTCTTTACTCGGGATGTAATTTTTTAAAGTTAAACATTCTTTCAACAGCTGTGATAAACACACCAGTGCAGGTATAGCAAGTGATCAAGTAGGTAGTAGAACAGAGCTGTTTCTGTCCCTTGTTACTATGATATTTCTTCTCTTTTTCTTCTGCTTGGTGAATAAAGTTTGCAAACACTATTCACTCTTCTGTAGTATCTGGATTTTTGAAAGGTTGTTCTTGTCTTGCAGAAATCACCATTTTTTAGAAGGCATACCATCTAAGTACTTTCTGTGCCACATTAGAAAAAATAGTATTCTTGCACAGAATTTGTTTCTGATGACATGGATGTGAAAATGTTCCATTTGAAATAGCTCCATGGCAATATGAGGAAGCTCTGAATATTAAACAGTAAGAAGTTTGTAGATGTGTAACAGACAGGCATGTGTTTTAGGTGAGGCCATTGTTGTTATTTTGAAAATGAGCTTAAGAATTCTGTTGGTCTGGGAAGTAGTCTACGATGTAATTGTCTTTTGATTCTCGGCATGGGTCTTCTGTAGTCATTGGTGATGCCTTAGGGCCCAATTCAAAAAAGCTTCTAGATATTAATTAACCTACTGACATGCAAATTTAAGAGCTTTGTTGAAATGGTGTAATAAAGAAATGCAAGCATAAAAGTTATACACGGGTGTTTATACTCAACTTTTTGTCCCTGAAAAGTGCTGTTGGACTATTAGTTCCTTCTGTTGATCCAGCTCAAAATACTACATCGGTTGTAACACAGTCAGTCAAATGCAACTCTTTGTTTTGCTGTAGGTTGATACTGAGTACAAAATGTTAGAAAACGTTAAAATTGCCATATGTATCTGAGGACCACTTAGTTTCCTTTCTTTTGTTGACCAGATGATGTGTAAAGAGTTGGCTGTTCCATCGCAGTGGTTGAGGATTTCCCCATCTACGCGGAATTTTTGAAATCTACTCAGAGTAGTTTCATGAACCAGACTTTCCTTGGCATCCAGTATACCAAAGCCATTGTCACCAAAGAAAGTGGAGACAGAACACTTGTTGCTGTTTTCCACACATTAGGAGTTAGTTATATACAGTGCCTTCAGCGTTAGATGTCTGTCTGCGGTTGTTTCTCTTGTGCCTGTTAGAAAGACCTTGGAGTCCATTGTCTATGAAATTTGGTCTATTTTATACTGAATCAAAGCTCCATTTGGCTACAGTCAGCCAGGGTGTAGTATGGGTACTTATTTCATGACTTAAAGTTTAGGACCAAGGTGGTGGTGCTGTTGGGGTGTTTAAGATGAAGCTAACTTTGCGACTAAGGAACGTTACAGATTTATTTTGCTGTGTTGTCATTACTGGCTTTACCACTGCTCGCCATACTGTGGCTCCCACTTATTTGCTCATTTGTAATAACTGAGGTTTTGTGCAAGGAAACAGCTTGATTTTTGTTAGTGGAGTGCTGCTCCTCTAACAGTGATAAGCAGTAATGCTTGTCTCTCTGATACACATTCTCTTTGCAATTAGAACTATTTTTAATCTCTAGAATAACCTGGAGTTCAGTGCTGTAGGTATGCTCAACTCTTATTGCAAAGCTTAACTCTGGTTTAAATCCGCGAGTATCTAGTTTAGGTGTTCTAGCAGCTGTTCAAGGTTACGTATTTCTCTCTCTATCTAGCCCATAAGTACTTCAGAGGGCCTTCTCACAACGTGTAAATAATGTGGGCTTTTTTTTTTTATTTTGAAGTACTATTACTTCCAGTGTTTTTCAAAATTAATTTGTCACCATTGTCATCCTCTGGAATCCCTTGGGTTTCTGTCATTGGTATTCTTTTTCCTCTTCACTCTTTCATTGCCATCTTTGTGGCAGTGACTCTCGTATTTTTCTTTTTGAGTTGTCCTCTGTCACCAAAACCAAGCTGCTCCTAAGCTGTCTCTTCTCCAAACACATTGGAAACTTTCCTTTTGTTAACTCAGGCTGTCAGCTTTGGTGAGATTTCAGGAGAGAGACAGCTTACAGCTTCATCTCATATGGCTTGTAGCCAAACACATTTTCTTTTTCAACGTTTTTATTAGGTAACCCTAAGGAATATGTGTGTGGGTGCACACACCACCAAACATGTTTGGAAAGGTCTATTCCTTAGCAAATATGTGATTCTTTGTTTTTCCTGATCTCTTTTTTCTTCATTCTCTTTCCCCCCTCCTCCAATGTAGGTACTGGTGCTGAGTTGCTGCATCTGACCACTTCCCTGTTATCTCTACCTTTTATCCCTCCTTTCATTCCCAATATGCATTCTTCCTGTACTCCTCCTGGTTCTGACACTGTTCATGCATGCAACTTCAGCACTGCTGTTTTCAGACATGGAAAACAGCTGAAACATGTAAACATAGCAGTCAGCTGTTGTATGTGCATCTTTTTGATTCATATGCATATTGGTAATGAGTAAATGCTAATTCAGATTTTTTTTTCTCTTGATGTTGAAATTCTGACTTTTGAAATCTACTTTTTCTTTATGTAGAGATGTTTGCTTATGATGTAGTCTATGGCTTCATGTTCCTTATTAAAATAATTCATGTGTATTGTGTTTGATGGCAGAATTTGACCTTTTATTAAAAATAAGATCTTTTAAAATGTGCCATTATCACACCAGCCTGAGGTGACTCTGAGTATACCAAGGAGTTCTTTGGATTCATCTGTTTTCTTCATTTTTCACCATATGGGTTCGCAGCAGTATAAACTGTTCTGCAGTTCTGGCACTGGAGTGGTGCAGCTGGGGTTCAGCATCTCACCAGAAGCCCGACAGGGATCGTATGGTAAACATCAACCCTTCCTTTCGGGGGAATCTGCAAGCCACGGACTTTCCAGCCTTAGTCACTGCGGCCGTTTCGCTGTGGTTGCCTCCGTGTCCGAACTGCGAATCCGAGGCAGTTGTCCAGCCAAGGGAGGGTTTCCAGGGTGTTTTGGAAAGATGTGGTGCGGGATGTTGCTTACGGTGCACAGGTTACAGCAGGGTTTTACCTCTGGATAGAGTACCAAGCAAAAGCATCAGTCTTGCTAGTGATCACTTTGTGCTTTAGTAGTACTGGTTGGCACATCAGCCTAATAATTTCCCTTGTGGAACCATGAAGGAAAATGCAGATAAAGTTACCTGCTTCGTGTATATAAGACCTTGGTAATTGTTATTTTGCCTAAAAAAGGAGTGAATCAAGTTGCTGTGTTCGGTAATTGCTTTATGTTTGTGCAGTGATATCTATGTATGGGTCTGCAGCTAAGATATCCTAGTGTAAGGGGATTTTGCAGCACTAAAATACTGTTTGGGTCTATAATATGTAGATATGCTTCATTGGCCACCAAGAACCCCTGCCAGGAGTAGAACCTGTGTTTCACAAACAGTTATGGAGGTAAGCTTGTGTCTGCCTCTGTGACTGGGGGATGCAGGAACACCCATCGCTGACCAGAAGACCCCATCGTCTTTTTTCTTGTTACAGAACTGAATGCCTCAATGGCCGTATGCTTACCAGCAATTTGAAATAATCTATTATGGAAGTTGTTGAAAATCTTGCAGTTTTATGTCTTATCATGTCTTAAGCAGTAATGATGCAGAACTGCAGCCTGGGGTATGAGATATAACAGATATAACTGTCCTGAAGTCTTACACTGGCACTTTATCCAGCGGGAAATGAAAATTATAAGCAAGTCTATGATAACTGCACAGTAAAAAGCTAATAAATGTTTTAACAATGTGCGTAATCTAGCTTCAAAAAGTGACATAATTTATTGTCTTTAAATCCAGAGCGGATTAATAAACAGATGATTATGTGGGGTTTCTTGGCATCTGGCAGCAGGTTAAAGAGAAGATTAAGATAACTGATCAGAGAGGTCCTTTCTAGCTTCAGAAAGTGCAAATCTGTGAAAAAAATGGTTGGAAAAGAGGAAAAAGTGTTTACTGTGATAAAAACTTACACTAGGGTATCACCTCGCTGATTTTTACAGAACTTGATATGAAATATTCAGAGGACAAACAATATTGTATTTATAATTGGAACATCGGGAGAGCACTGAAAAAATGACCCCCTATCAAGGGGACCATTTCAAAGAAACCACATTGGTTGCTCTTTGGAAGAAGGGTAGTTAGCATTTAGAAACTGAATGTTAAAAAAAATTTGCACAATATGTAAAAGATAATCACTGCTTGATATTTGTCTTCTTTTTCTTTAGTCTTTTACTTGGGTCTTAGGAAATGGGAGAGCACACTGGAATTAAATTTAAGAGTAACTGGGAAAGTGGGCACCCTGCCTCTTTGGTTTTGGGGACCGCAGATGTTCAGGTTCTTGGACATATGGCCAGTCCCAGTTGAGTTTTTTGTTTGAAGATTTCAGCCTTCCTGAAGCAGGACTGCCCATAAATGAAGAATGTTATTCTAATAACAGACTAAATGGTTTGCTTTCTCCCTTCTAAGCAGTAGTGGGGAAGCTGGAAGGCGTTTTTCCAAGCTCCCTGTGTGCAGGGAAAATCAGTACTGAAAGCATTGCACCACAGCAACCTGGGCACCTTGCAGGCTCCGCGGTTCCCAAGGACCACGAGACTTCGTGAAACCTGTTTTTGCACATGTTTGGTGTTATTAAGTAAATGTTTAGATTCTGCTGATAGCTAAGTAGAATGGAGGCCATAATTTAAACCACTTTTCTGGCGGTTTCATATTTTTGGTAAAAAAGCATGCTTGAGTTATTTTCATGGTAACTTTGAAGGTGTGTTTGATAAGCTGTTAGGCATGAAAGTTTAGATTTAGAAAATTTATACTGTGGTTGGAGTAATGATATACATTATTCATTAGTACAAGTCCAAAAACACTTGATCTTTCTTTTTCTCTTTTTTTTTTTTCTTTTATTCCTTTGTATTTGGATGAATCACATGTGACACACCAAAAGAGAAACTAGAAATTTCCAAGGCAAATTGAATCTTACGGAAGAGGTGAAAGGTTCTTGTCAGCTTCCTTTATCAAAGCATAGGCCTAATTAGTTTTTCAGGATACTGACAAGGGGTTGCAGCTACTTTGCTTACTTGATTTGCTTGAGCAGGGAGTAGTTTCTTTGAAAATTATTTTCAAAATTGCCTGATATTGTTTTACCTAATTTAATTGCTGGCAGTCGATGGTGTTCTGGTGATGCATAGTTTCAACCTCAAAGAAAAGAAGCTGAAAAAATAAGCCTAGGCTGGTCCTAAGGGAAACTTTAATGACTTACATACACGTAAAATGAGAAATGAAGGGGATAAGCAAACAGCAAAATGAATTTTCAATTATCGCTTGAACGCTGTGTGTAATTGTGGGTAACATTCCTGCTTTTTCTTCCATTGAAACGTACCCCTCTGTATTTCAGAAGAAATTGGCAGGTGGTGTCTTTTGGGTAACAGATCTTCAAAATTAAAAATATAATAAAGGAAATTTCCTCGTTCCTTTAGGCTGTTTCCGCTTGAGTGACAGTGTTAATACTCAGCCTGTCTTTAGGGGGTTATTTTATGGGACGACGGGTGATGTGCCTGCACAAGCTTTTGCATAGACTCAGGATTTATGGAAGTGATTTATCTTACCAGATTCCTTTTTGTAATGGCATTGCAACTACAAAAAAAAAACCTATTTAAAAATTGCCAAAAGTCTCTGGCAGAATTTGAGAAGTAATTAGAAACTTCGCAAGCTTTTGATTGTAAAGAAAAGCCTGCCTGCAAGTTGCTTGGCCCCATCCAAACGCATGACAATGACATAGCAAGAATGTAGATGGTATTACTATGGAGTGTTTGAGGAAGCATCTGCGTCCATCCTTCAGTGTTAGTTTCACCTTTTCTTTTGTACACTTTTACAGTGAGATATTCCAGTTTGTAGTTAAAGATGCCAGTTTATTGTATTGTGATTTGTTGCCAGGAATGCTCTTCTCTTTGCAGAATGGAGGACAGTGGATTACTGTGCAGGCAATAATCAGTTTTACAGAATAGCTAAACACCAGAATTTGGCAGGATTAAATAAGATTTCTATGTTCTGTTCTAAATTTCATCACTTTTGTGTGACTAGGCAGATGCCAGCTTGTTCTGTATCTAGCCAGAGATGCACCTCCCTGCCAGTAGCCTGGGACAGAAAAATAAACACAAGCACGTATCTGTGCATTAAAGAGCATCAGTGTAGCTGGGCACACCAACTCGTTTCTTTTCTCTGGCAAGAGAAAGGCCTGGCTGATGGAGGAAAGGCTTTTGGGGCAGGTTTTCTGCTGATCTATACCAGTTCACATTCTGTTGGATTTAATGCATTACTCTTCATTTATGACAGCACAAGAGGTAAATAAGGTCTTTTGCTTTTTGGATTATGTGTGTCATACAGTAACTTTTCTTTTTTAGCAAAGAAAGGCAAGGGGAAATGGAACACTTTATAAAGCAGTGCGCAGGGTGCCTAGGACCCAGACACAGAGATGTTTTGCAGTGTTCCAGCCATGCTTTGCTAAGGCTGTCTGTCCTAGTATTGACAGAATAATGAAAGGATTAATTTCTCTCCTAAATTTTCCAAGCAGCTAAGCATGTGAACAGCGAAGCACAGTGCGGTTAAGTGTGCTGTGTAGTCCCCTGTGTCCCCCCTTTATCACCTTCTCTCATGGGATTTGAGGAGTCATGCTGCTTTGTATCTTGCTCTTTGCTAAGCCCCCTTGTGTTTTCACATTGAGATTTCCCATTTTTCTTCTTGAAACACTTATTAAAGTTAAAATTCTGGGAAGACAGTGGCATGTTTTCCTTTTCGCTTGACAGTCGTCATGACGTGGGAAGTCATGGGGTTTACGAGTGACGTCTTTGTTAAGGGAAACTGAACTATCAGCCTTGTAACTGGAATTTTGTAAGCCACTTATGAATCAAATATTGCTCATAAATCTGATTGGATATGAATAGTGTCTTCCAAAACAAATAATTTAAAAAGACAATGAAAAGCACCAAAGATGTGTTATAGTGATGAATTCTGCTCTGGTTCACAGGTAGATTAGATGACCCGGTAGTTTTTGTCCACTTGTAATTTGTATCCATGGCAAGCCACGCCAGGTGGTGCTGTAATCCATAAGCTTTGCAATTCTTATTCTTAGCAAGTTAGTGCTTGCTTTGGAAGACAAACTGTGTATTGACACTTTATTTTTTTATTCCAGATTCTCACAAAGGGGAATAGTGCAAGCAGTAAGGATTTATTTTTAAACCTTGATCTTATATTAGAGATTATTCTTGGAAACATAGTTATTGGGCTGGTATTTTTGAAAGAACAGATTTCTTTAGATTCAGTTTGACTACTTAGTTTTGCAAGTACTGTATTTGGTTTGAATACATATTTTAAATTTTGCATATACTAATTATTCACAGAAATTATTTATTCTCCTCTTCTAGAAAGTGCTGGGAGGTCCTTGTATCAGATAGCCATAAAAACCCCAGAGAAGAGTGCATCATATGCAGCCAAGTAGTACTAATCACATCCTTTATGACTGGTGAAAGTTTTTCAGGATTCTGTTTATTATATCTTCATCTCCTTTCTCTCCCTTTCTTTCTCTCCTTTTCTTTCTCTCCCTTTCTTTCTCTCCTTTTCTTTCTCTCCCTTTCTTTCTCTCCTTTTCTTTCTCTCCCTTTCTCGCTTATGTCTGTTTCATACTGTTAACTAAGCTTTTACAGATAAAAAGATGGAGGTAATAGCAAGTCCAGCTAACTTATCTAAATGATCCAAGTCTCCTACATCTCCTTCTTTATTCTTGCTGGTACGTTCATGTCTGATAACAAGGAAAGCAGTTTTTTAGCTTGCTGCTTAATGTAGATACTATTATTTACCAAATCTTCAGCTGGAAAACCTCTTTGTACCCCTATCATCAGAAGAGACAAAACAGTGAGGATGGAAACAGATGATCTGCACCCAAGTGGTTTATTCAAGGTCGTGTGTCAGGGTATTGCCTGAGCTGAGAACAGAATTGTAGCCCAACTGTTACAGTTTATTCATTAATCCTGTTCAAATGTCAGCCAAAAAGTAATTTAGATTTTGGCAGAGAAAGGATTCTTAAATCTAAAGAAAAATTACATTGAATTGGGCCAAAATGTGTGGTCGTTTTTCAGGGGAAATCTACAATGAAAATAATTGGGCTTAAGTCAATACTCCTGGGTTTATTTTCCTGTGTTTTAGAGTTCAGTATTGCAAATTATTGAAGTCTTGCAGATTGCCTGCCCTGAACGGCGAGTTTTACCTGACTGAAGGTGTTTGATCAGGATCTTTATATGTCATTTATTTTTGTGGGTTCTTTGACGGGAGTTACAGTTTGACTGTTTGGGGTAAAACGTTTTGAATGTCTGTGGTTCCTACACCTGCACTCCTAACGAAATATGGGGACAATGGCCATTTGTCTGTCTCCTGAGGGAGATCAGCTGGGACAGTTCTTGATCTGTCTGTCATACCACTGTCCCTGCCTCTGTGCCTTCCTTGTTCTTATCTTGTTTGGTGGTGTGCTCTATTGAATATCTTCTGCTTTCCTCATAGGTTTTTTTTGCCTCCTTTTTGTTTTTCTTTTGGCATAATTTGTGTTTCTTCTGTTGCTTTCTTTATGACATCTTCAGCTCTGCTCTGATGGCTTCAATCGTAACTTCTCTGATGGCAGTTTCCAAGTACGTGTGTCTGTGCCTGCTTCTCAGGCATTTTTCTGTTCCCAGATATTGAATCTGATATCTTCAGGCATTTCTTCCTGGATGTTCCCATGTCTCATTAGTACATCCCAGAATGCTTAGGCCAAGATGATACCTCGTTTTACCTCTCAGTAGTTATTCTTTCCTGGGCATGTTTTGTGTTAATTTCCCACTCCTCGTTTTATTTTCTGTGCTTCTCTCCATATGCACTGTACCTGTTTCATCCCTCTCTTTTTTAGCTCTTTGTGTCTTCCTAAAAAGTCTTTGATTTCTTCCCAATTGTACGCTATTTTTTCCTGAAAACCTTTCACTCGCATGGTAATTTCTTTATCAGTAATCTCTTCATCCTCTGTTTATGATTTTTTTTTGTTTTTATGATATTGACTATTGTGCTTAGTTGTATTATTACATACATACCTTTTACAAACAGTATATATGTAAAAATGAATTTTAAGAACGCTGTGAAGATAATCCAGTACTTCAGCTTCTCCTAGCGAGGAGAACATGCCGTAATGACAGCATGACTTCTGTGTGAACTGATTTGCAGCCCTACTTGGTTGGATTTGAATTGTAAGAGATTGCTTGCAAAATGACATTATTACTTTGATTATTTTTAACATATGCAGGCCTGTGGTCTCGCTTTCATGTCTCTAGTATGTCAGTGTGGTAGCATTGAAAGGCTTACTAGGAGCACAGCTGGCATTTAAGCCAAATGCATGGAAACTGGCTTTGTGGAGTCTCCTCCAAACACTTCCCTCCTTGCGGTCTGTATCCCTTAACCTGGAGCTACGCCGGGTGGGTTTGTTTTTTGGGTTTTTTTTTAGGAAAAATGAAATATCTGATTGCATATCAAATATGTGGGGAAATGTGACCTTGTAAAGTCTGTGTATCTATTTATTTTCTGTAGTAATTATCATTATTCTGTATCCTATATCTACTTTTCCTACAGTGCTCTTGCTGTCACTGCTTTTGGCAGTGCTTTATTCACTGAAGGTTAGTCGATGATGCCTTTATGTGGCTGCACTTATTAGCAGGAAAAGATTCAACTCATCTTGTGATTGTTCATGGGTACGCTGTTCCTTCTTTGAATGTTAATTTTAGACAATTACCACCACCTCCTCAGCTTCTTCCAGCTGCCACTGCCACCTCCTTAGCCTCCCGGCACAGCCGTGCCATCCTCCTTTCCTCAGAAGCTGCGCTTGCTTTTGATTTTTAAACAAATTTCTTCCCACTTGGTGTGGTGGCAGAAGAGCCCTGTGGACAGTACCCCGTCACTCCTCCTTGGCTGCAGCCTTCTCCGTCATCACTGTGTTGCTGGTATTTGTTAAGGTCTACAGTTATTACTGCACGTGTCAGAACCCGTCATTTCCTTTTATTTTCACCTTTGACAGCCCAGTCCTAAGTGTGGTGTGCCTCATCCCAAAACTGGGACAGGCCTCTTCTAGTGTGGAACCCCACTTGTGTCTTTGAGTCCCATGATGGTCTCCTGTGTTCCAAATATTTCCACAAATAATTGAATTTATTTCGGTCTGTCAATGACCCTCCTGACTGCCACAGCATCCCATAGTAACAGGGGTGATAGCTTCAGATGCTGTCAGTCCATGTTACTGTGTGTGGCTGGAGTTCTCTAACACTTGGACATTATCCGTGCTTCCTTGGGGGTTGTATTCTGATTGCCTTCTACAAGGGATTTGTCTCAGGTGTGGCAGCTCTTGGCATCACGTTTTAAGAGCATGCCCAAGTAATTCAGATCGTGTCTCTACGGGGCCAGCCGTGGCCCTGGTCACTGGGCAGTTAGTGGAGCACGGTGCCCACAGTGCCTGGATTACAAACCAGAATGAGGAGCCTGGTCCGACATAGGTGTCTCGGTACTTTTCCCCATCACTTGTGCAGAAAGCAGTACCTGGTGGTTCTGAACATTTAGCAGAACCCGTGTGCTAGCTCGGCTTTGTTTTGTCTGTGCTGCATGAACTGGATTTCTGTCAACCTGCTTGTGTGAATCCATTAGAAAAGGGCACGAGTGCCATTGACTATAATTCATGGCAAAAATGCCAACGTATGTTTCTCAGTGTGTAGGATTTTGTTTTGCCTACCAGTGATAATTCCTCGTAATTATTCCTCAGTGTAAATAGTGCTGTAGTCTAGCTGAGTGTGGTTTTGCTGTTTCGTTACAGCTTGAACTGTCTTCAGTGAAATAAACTGCAAGAGCAAGTGTGGCTTTGCATGGTGACTCTTTTTTTAAGATAAGATCATCACAGAAGCTTTATCAGAGTACTTAAATGGGTGTTGAGTCAAAAAACAAGTCTAATTGAAATGGGACTGATAGTGAATAATAACTCTGTGGCTGGTGGGCTGGATTTGTGCTGACGGCCTTACAGGGGCACAGCAATCACAGCCCATTACGGAATCTAGGTCCTTGGTTTGTGCCCTATAGTTATTAGGAAAAGCCATGAAAACTTTTTCTGTCTTTGTTGAAATGCACCATCCGCACATTTTTTTCTCCTTCAGAATTCTTTTGGCTAGTTCTAAACTCGTACTTGAGAACAACATCGTGCACTTACAGTCTCTGCACTGTTTATGCCTCTGAACCTTTCTAATTAAAGAAGGATATGAGGGCTGAAATCTCAAGCTGATGTAAATAAGCAAAGCTCCATTGACTTTTGTAGACCTGTGCTTCTTATTTTCAATATTAGCCTTTCAGCAGAAATATGGTTAACAAATGAGAGTTAAAGAGAACAGAAATTGAACCGAAATGAGTTTTACTCAAACTTATGTCTGCCAAGTCCAAATATGTTAAAATCTGCATGTTGTCAAAAAAAAAAAAATCCATACAATTATTTTGCTCACTGAAGCATTTAAGCTGTTGATTCATCTGCAGACACATTTCAGAATCTCACAACTGTTAAATTCAGGAAAAAAACTTCAAACTGAAAAAACCCCAGGCTGTTACTTGATCAACTGCCCAGTCTTGTATCGAACCACGAGATGTGCTTTCACAATGAGAATGGGAAGTGGCTTGTCTGGTGGATGGAGCTGCTGGAAGTCAAGCTGGTGTGTGTCGTTCCCAGCTCTGCCATGCAGTTGAGAAAATCATGTTCTCTCATTCAGTGTGTGTCTTCACTGCAAAATTAACTTGAACGGTCTATCTTGGATTAGCTTAACAACTGCGCTGGAAAATAACTCCAGAGCTTCACACAGTGGTTGAGTGCCTGCAGAGATGGTGGTAGTGACTGATGAGATGTGCTAATGTAAGCTCTAACTAGTGCTTTTGACAGGCTAGGCAACTTGAATCAAAGCACTGTCGTGCTCGAGTTAAGGATTTTAAAAGGTATAATCCAGTATTAACCAACAAAGGTGTTCCAGGCGTTACTGTTTCACAAACGTTTCATGCCCAGTATTTGATAATCCATAGAATGGTTTGGGTTGGAAAGGACCTAATTGCAAGGCAAGAGAAGAAGGATTTTCACAGAACAGAAGAATGGTAGTCAGCTGGTAATGTCCCTTAGTGGTTGTAACTGGTTTGCAAATTCTTGAATCCAGGTAAATGGAGATACCCAGACAGGTCCGTCAGCTCGCTGCCTTTGTCAGCTGCATGAGGCGTTTTCATACATTTAGTCTTCCCTCTGACTGTGAAAGAGATTGATATTACATGGCACGGTGACATAATAAGTAAATAGATTTATTAATCCAAAATGGACATATAAATACTGTGGAAATGTTAGGTCTGGCTCTCTGGGCAGAGATGACGGATCAGAGCAGCAGTTTAAAGCCATGACTCCTGCTCTGCTTGCCTTAGAGCAGCTGAAAGCAGATGAAGTTTGTGGTGAGGCTCTGCACTCTTTTGAGTTCTCACTATCCCAGTCCACATTTCGTGGTTTTGTGACCAAGCTGGTTTTTCAGCATCCTTCTGCTCCTGCAGCCGTATTCCATCAGAGCCATGATCACGGCTCTGTTTTCTGGTGTACAGCAGCAATACGAGCAACCACCTTATTTCTGCCTGGCAGGGTTTTTGTCACCTAGCAGTTTAAGGCATACCCAAATGGATTTACATAGAGAGAATATAAAAATATATATATGTATATTCTGTATATTTCTAATATATATTAGGAAGGTGGTTTACCTCTTCGAATCATCTAAACAAGTAGTAGGAGAGCAAAACCAGTTTCTGAACCACCTGATGAAATGAAACAAAGATGATATAAGCTTATTTTAAGAAAGATGAGCAATGCTTTATTATTCCTATATGGGCAGGTGTGAAAGCATTCTGTATATTTTGCAGCTGGTTCTGTCTTGTGGTCCTGTTGCATTGAGTGGTACTGGAACGTACGACCCGGGTAACCCTGCAGCCTGTTCTCATTCAGACCGGTCTAAAGAAGATGCCTTGAACCAGCTATTTCTAACTACATGTATTTTGCTGGGCACCATCTTGGTGTGATGCTTCTTGAGAATGTTTTAGATGGTGTTCCTAGAAATTTTTTTAATTTGATGTCTGTGGTCTCAGAAAGTGCTTTAGAATATATCTTAAATACCTGCTACTGCTCGGTATGGTTACGTGAGTGTGTCATTTCCCTCTTCTTGTCTATTTGGCAATGATGAGTATGTCTATTTCTCCTCTTCTTAAGAATTTATTGCATATATTTAACTGATTTTTTTTTCCCTTTCCTTAGCTTTCAGACGTTGTTTCTTTTCTTACCGTATCTGAGACTCTGCAGAGTTCCCTGTCTTTGTTTATATGGTTACCCCAGTGATCTTTATAGACGGTGATGGTCTCCCGTGGATGTCTTTCTGAGATGCCAGAGAACTGTACCCTTCTTGCCTCTCAAGGCCAGACAACGTAGTTTGGTGCCTGTTGAGCCAAATGCAAATGTCCATCGGGTATAAATACAGTTCTGATGTGCTGGTTTGGGGTTTTATGCTGAGAGTTACCCCACGGTCTGTATGCACGCAATGCAGTAAACCAGTGCAGAGTAAAGTGCTTCTGTGACAGTGGTTCCCCCGCGGCTGGTAGCTGACCTGGCTGCCAGTTAAGGTAGATTAAGGAGAGACGTGTTGTATCGCACCCTGCGACTTCTAAAGTCTAAAAATCCCTGTACTGATCTTTCATGGTTGGGCCGTTCCATCACTAAATCAATGTACCTTTCTTCCCTCTTTCTTTTCTTTTGCTGATTTCACTTCTGTGGCGTTTGGCCTTGTACTCAACCTTGTGTATGCACTGCTCAGAGTGACGATTGTCCCTCCTTCTTCATGGGAACTGGTGTGAGCTTCGTTGCAGCATTCTTTTACAGACACTGAATAATGATGGAATAGGATTTCCCAGGGATAAAGACAGTGTGAGAAGGACTGTAAATTTGACTTGTGGAATTACTGTAATGTTTATCTTTTTATGCCTCTATTCTGGATTAAGATCACTTTTATTCTGGAATAATTACTATGCATTTACAAAAAAAAATTCACTTTCTTTCCCTCAAATCTTAAGTGCTGCTTAAGATGCTGCTAAATGTGTGTAATCTTTTAAGAAGCTGATTTTTACTTACCAGATTTCATATAAAATGTGATGAAGTATAGTGTATATAGTAATGTGATGAAATACAGTATATAGCAGAGGCTAGGATTGAAAAGAGGTAATTCTTGAAGTGTTCTAGGAGTCTTTAC
The DNA here is from genome assembly GCA_013400615.1 of Syrrhaptes paradoxus. Lineage (NCBI taxonomy): Eukaryota > Metazoa > Chordata > Aves > Pterocliformes > Pteroclidae > Syrrhaptes > Syrrhaptes paradoxus. The sequence goes on from VZTO01012025.1 coordinate 34,740, forward strand.
AGTTCCTTATTGAATTTGTAGAGCAAGGAGAAAATGCCCCAGGGGATATTGTCTGCAGAAAAAATTAGCTGAACTCTGCAAATCTGCCATTTGAAAAATGATCTATCTGGTAAATTAATAATGACGTAGGAGCTGGAAGGTTAAATGTTGGTTGCCTCAGATGAGATTACTTGTGTGGAAAAGGTAAAGTAGGTTTTAGCCTATGGTGTAAGAAACATTTTTGGCATCATTTTATGTAGTCGGGCAGAAATTACATGCTGGAACGTGCATGTATTTGTGAATTTGAGCTAAAGCATGGGAACTGAGGAGTAATGCTAGTAATCCTGTGTGGTCGGGAAGTGTAAACCTGGCCCTGCAAATTGTGATGTTGGTTTGAAAGATAAACAGCAAGTCTGGATCTCTTTTCTTTGTCCCCTGGGTTTTGCAAGTCTTATAGATTTTTAGGCTTGGGCCCTCCTCCACAAACACAAAGGCTAGAAGCAGATTTTTTGGTTTAAGTGAAAGCTTATGTTCTTACATAATTGCATGATTCCAGGACCTTGGCTTCAGAAAAAGTAAAACCCAATTATCCCATGATTTGCAATGAAGTAATGAGAACTGGCTACAGCACAGGAACGTGGCTCACGGGGAGAAGCTGTTGTGCTTCTGTTTGTCCATTTAAAAATGAGTTTTTCAAAGCACCGAGGGGTACGTGGAATAAAAAATTACCCTAAGTACTTGACTACAAAATCTGATTTCATTATAGATCCAGTGTTTTTAACACTGGTTTGGTTTTGGTTTGTTTTTTTTTTTTTTTTTTTTTTTGAGATCTTAATATGTGCAACATGAAACAATTTTTCAAAATTCAGCTTCCTTCCAAAATAAAAGCAAAATTCAGAGAATTAATCAGCTGATCTCAGCTCATGGCATCAAGAGCCCGAGGCTTATAAGGACTGGGCATGGTGTCTGTGGTGAGCTGTTCCTTGCTAATCTTGGTTTACCTGTGCTGAACATTGGGAATTCTGGTGCCAAAAAGGTCATCTAATGGAAAGACTTGAGGGGCTTCCTCTGCCTTATTGTCGTGTCTTTGTATTTTACATGTTCCCTCTTGATTGATGGGCTTCTTTGGACAAAGCACAAGAAAACTCACTGCTGGAAACAATGCTGAATTGGGAGGAGGTGGAATAAATGTTTGAGTATAAAGTAGAGAAATTTCAAAGAAAACCCATGCCTAACTTTATTTTGTGCCTTTCTCTGTTTGGTTGGTCTCTGTAGGCTTGACTTAAAGTCTGCCATTGCTCTGCTACCTTGTGCCCATTTGTTTCTAGAAAACCAGTTTGTTTAATTCAGTCTTAGTCCGGTAGAATATATCCTCTATAGTTTTTGTGCCGTTTCAACTTGGAGAATAACACAATTTTCCTGAATGGTTAAAATCCCTGCTTGGATTGGGTATCAGAAAAACAGTGAAAATACGTGTATTTTAAATATTGAATTTCATTTCCTTTTCTGTGCGTTTGTGGAAGAAGAATGGCATGTGCCAATATAGCTGCTTTTACATGAGCCATGGCGTAGCTTTTGCTGAAGCAGAAGGGATTCAGAAGCCTGTTATTATGCATTAATAGCAGAGTTTCATTTCAAGTGCCCTTCTGTTCTGAAAGACAGGTGCTCTGGCAGCTCTTGCGGTTGCTTGTTTCTTCCTTCTCAGTGTTTTCTACTTGTAATCTGTTCAGTTTTCAAGGAACCCGGTAGGAACCCAGGTAAATGTATTTTTATTTGATTGTTTGACACTGCCTTAATTAGTGCAGATACTTTTCTTTTTTATCAAAGAGAAAAGAAACTAAATGTAAGTCCAGGGTTTAATAAGGTATTAATGTTACTTTTTATTGTAGCTAATCCCATTTTATATAGATATTTTCATAATTTCACACTGAGGAAAGGAGAGCTTTGAAGGCTATTTCATTGATTCACCATCCTTTAGATATATTAAATGGTTTTAATAGTTTAGAGTTGAGTCAGATCTTTGCTTCACAAGCTGCCACTTACCATTGCACAGGTAACCGCGTTTAGCACCCCTCTGTTGGCTGAGGAATGCAAACTGAGTTAATTTATCACTGAGGGAAAATTTGCTCATAATTCCCCTATTTGTGAGGTGAGGGCAATAGAAGAGGATATTCACTGTGCCTCCTGCCATACGGTGCTGTGCCTAGAAATAGGAGGCTTGATCTTTGGCATCACATGGCATTGCAGTGATGCACAAACGTCTCCCAAAGAATGTGGCCGGTGTTTCCTATCCTTTCATTGCCCTTCATTTGGGTGCTCTGTTGCTGTCCAGATGGCATAATCCATTTATCCAGTTTATTAGAGAGTTATCTCTAAAGGAATTCCCTTGCAGAGTTTTTCAAGTAAACCTGTGTGTTTCTTTGAATTTCCCATTTCTGATTTGCTTTAGCACTGGTGCCGGGATTAGTGTGCAGCAGGAGCTGAACTGAGTATTTGAGGGAAAATCCACATGTCGCCGTGCTACAGAAAACGGGAAACAGCTGTCTAATAGGAATGGGGGCTTAAAGCTTGGTAATTCTTATTTTTTTCCGGATGGCACCCAGGATTATCAGTGAATTGTTCTTTTTTTATTTCTTTGGTCCTTGTAAGATTTTTAAGTTACCAGCTTTCGTGTATGAAAGCACTTCCTGAGTATACCATCTGTTCTCCACTGACAATTCCGGGTTAATGGCATGTTAGCTTGTGGTGTTGGAAAAGGTTACTTTAAAATTTGAAATTTATGTGCTTTTCTTTTTTTTTTCATGAATTTAGGCTTTCTCAAATTCTGTAAAAATATAACTTTAGTGTACTATGGCACATTTATTATTTTCTAATGACTGTTAAAATTTATTATATCTAATTTGGGAAGTAGTATTAAAAAGGAGGACTTTCATATGACACATTTGATATATGAGAAGAGTAGTTTCACTGTGATAACAGGATCTTTGAGTTGACTTTGTTTTCACTGCTAAGGCTGGAATACATAAATAAAACAAGTCAATACTTTTCTATGGCCAAAAGCAACCCTGCTCTTCTTTTCCAAAGTACACAACTGCTGTCACGATACTGACAGAGCACAGGTTATGCAAGAGGATCAGATGAGGGTATTATTCCCTTCCCCAAGACTACCTGCAGGTCTGCCTGGCTGGACTGAGCTCCCCACGGTCACCACTTCAGCACCTGAGGTGACATGTGGAATGTGACAGGGGACTGACCCTCTTGACATCGGTGATAAAGAGAATATGGGAGGAATTTCTCCCATTGCCATCGCATGCTTTCAAAGTGGCTAACCTGTCTGTAAAATCTTCCCAGTGCACTGATATTGATGAACAGTATGGGCCAGAGCCACAAATGTTCTGAAAGCAAAGGTGACAAACTCATTGCAACTCAACTCGTATGGGACCCCGGTATTCAGGGATGTGACTGGGAGAAGTGATGATTTTCTGGCTTTCACTCAAATCTTCTAACAGGTTATATGAGTACATAATTATAAATTAGTGCAAGTTGCAGTACCATGAAAGCTGTTGCAAATTCAACTTGCTGCACAGACTGTTGACCTTTTACTGGTGACACGATGAATGCATTTGCTCGACAAGTATAAAGCAGCTCATTTCTGCACACAGTGAGGAGTGTGTTTGCTGTCACTGAAGCACAAATACATGTACATGAATGCAATATCAGGCCTTAAGAAGATGAGGCTGTGCAGTGTGGAGAGGGAATTGCACATGGACAGACGTACCCTGAGTGGAGAGGTGCCTAAAAGCTGCTTGCAGTGCTTGAACAAATGGCACAAATGTGAAATATTCAAGCTGGCTTGTGAATATGAGTATAGAGGGGGTAAAAGTGTGAGTATGTAATTCTGTCTTCCATCTGTCCTTCTTCCCCCTGTACCTCTGCCCTGGGTGAGTCTGATGATGCCAGGGCAAAGGGGTAGGGTATCAGTCTGTAGATGTGACACGTCCCAAAGGGACAGAGGAAAAGGGCAGAGGAACAACAGGCAGGCATTAAGAAGAGAAGTGGGTTCCTGTATACGTAATTTGCCCAGCCCCCTTCCTGCAAAGGCAGAGTGGAGCAGATTGTGTGTGTCCTTTCCAACAGCTACAGCTCCCTTCTTCCTATGAGGAGAAATTAAAGGGTCGTAACAGGCTTGGATGCTTAGCAGGTATTAGGAGCTGGCATGTTTGTTGCCTCTGTGAGTGTGTCAACTGCTGATAAAGTGAAGAAATCACATGTCGAGGCAGGTTATAAAACCACCGGTCCACGTGGCTGTTGAGATGTTGTCAGGCTTAGGAGATTCTGAAACTGAACTTCCCTGGCAGCCTGCCGGTCACAGTGTGCATAGGGCATATGGGAACAAGGCTCCGATGGCACCCAGGAGTAATCCGGTGATGGCCTGAGTCCGGGCAGGTGTCACCGGCACGCCTGGGTTACCCCAGCTGCTGCAAAGCCGATCTTCACTCCGGAGCCCTGCAGACAGCTTGAGTCGTGCAGCTGCTGCTATATTCTGTTCTGGGCCATGCTGTTGCACAGACAGCTCAGCCAGAGCTTTTTATCAAAGGTGAGTCATCCTTTCTGTCCTGGCATAATGGAGGATTTTTTGTTTCTATCACTCAGAGCAAAAGGCGGTGGTGTCCCCTCCAAGTCGCAGCTGATAAGCTGCTTTTGTTTCCCCACTCCTTTCAAGATTGGGGAGAGGCAACAACATGCAGAATGATGACAGTTCCAATATAGGCTTGGCTTTCTTGGTGCCCTCCCTTCCCCCTCAATAAATCCGTGTGTGATAAGATGAGCTGCCGGAGCCATGGGTTTGCAAGAGTACCAGCAGGATAAATATTTCTGTATTTCCAGATGATTTTCAGATGATTGGTGTATTTTCCTTTTTTTTGGCGAGGGTTAGCCCCATTAGATGTACTGCTCTTCATTTCATCTCCTCCTCCCATTTGTTCTGTCCCTTTTCAGTAGAAACTGAGGAGATGGAGCTCCCGCTTGGGCTGCCAGGGAGCTCTGTCTCCCGTATATGAGAACATATCGGTGCGAAGTGAAGCGGTACCCTGCTGCGCACACACATATCGTACCGGGAGGGCAGGCTGTGCTCTCTCAAACTCCGTGATAATGTCCCATCCCCGAGGACATACTGCTGCCCCCGTCGGTTGAGTGATGTTGGAGCCAAAGGAATCCAAACAGCCTTTTCCTGAGCAACCAGGTTATCGCAGCAGTAGGCAAGAAAAACAAATCTTTCTTTAAAATATGAAAACCAGGATACAGTGAGTAAATAAAAAAACTGCATGTAGATAAGATATACATAGATTACAATTATGCAAAACCTACAGTTATCTGGATAATAAAGCCATAAAGACAGCAATGGGGTTTTACCTTGGACCTCGCTGACAGGTGGCCATTGAATTAAGGAAGAAATCTTATTTACCCAGCTCCAGAGCTTTGCTTCACTTCCCTGACTTTTAAGGGTTTTGTAGTGTCTGTACATGAGAACAATTCCATGCCATGAGTTCCATGTAGAGAAGAGCATTATCTTTGAGAAACCTGTTTTAAATGTTAATTCATTTTAAATTATCTTTGTGAGGCAAGCAGATATTTATTATAAGTAGTTATTTACTACAAGTAGTTATTTATTACAAATATTACCTCACCAAATGATATATGAAGCAAGATGGTTTGCAGTGAAGCTGGGTTGCTTTTCCTTGGTGATCAGATGCCTGGGCTCGTTTCTCTCTTCAGGCTCTTACTTTTGACATCTGATTTTCTGATTTCCTCTTTAGTATTCACTTCAAATAAGTCAAGTCACATTAGAAAGACAGTGAGTTTTCCTCATGCTTCTTGAAACTTTATACTGACTTAACCATTTTTATTGTTATCCTGCGAAATATTTTACAGTCGTTTGAATGAGATTACCAGGTAGGTAATAGCTTCTGCAAACCTTGGCATCAGGTTATGTGGCAGGATGTACCCCATGTGCAGGGTCACGTTGTCATTGCCAAAGATTCAGGTCTTTGCTGTCCTAGCGCGCTGCTAGAATATGTGTTCTCACAGCCATGGCTTGAATAGAGGAGACAGAGGACGAGTGGGGGATGCAATAAGGAAAATATTATTCGTGTCCTGAATATGTCCACGTGGACATGGTATTTCAGCCAGTGATGCAAGAACAACCGTATCGTGTAAGATGCCAGCAGCTGCAGCGCTGGGTCTTTCCTCCCAAATAAGTCTCCTTAATGCTCTTTCAGTTATTAAACATCTTAGTTAATATTAATTGTTAATGGACAGAATTGATTTAAAACTACATGGTTTGGATGCTGATTAATTTTTTGTCATCCTTTATTTCATGTGGTAGGGAATAACTTGGATGAGAAATTTTGCATTTGGCAGCTGGTGTAGCTGACAAGAAGTTCTTAAATTGGCTAGTATACCAGTGTTATTCCAGAAGGGTATTCCTCCCCGATTGCTACATGAGGGGAACAATATTATTGTATTTTACTATATTACTAAATATAGTAGTATATTACTACAGGGAACCTGCTTGGCTATTACATGAATATAAGGTTCTGATGGCATCTTTAAAAGGTTTGTCTGTAGATAACAGCATTGCAGATTGCTGCATCGTGACCTATAGTTTGTGAATTATTCTGCACTGCCTTCCAGTAAAAGAGTAAGAATGTCAACTCTAAATACACAGCATCTCAAAACTACAATGCAACCAGTTTTCTCCCATTTTATGAATATTTTTACTTTCCCTTTCCTTGTTTGAGGGTAACAGTGATGAAAACCAAACAGAAAGGAAGGTGTTTTATTCACATATTTTGATTTTGATTTTAGAAGTACTTGAATTTTTTTTGGCTCAATAGGCAAATGTCTTTTATTTATGGTGTAGTTTGCTTTTGTATTGCAGTGCTGTTTCCTCCAACTGTTTCGTAAGGTCACAAATCCCTCTGTAATGCAAATCATGGACCTTAGAAGACTGGAGTTCTGTAGCAACCCAGACCCACTTTCCTGAAGCTAGTCCTGCTAAACAGGGGTGTGCTGGTGGTCTTCAGGCACTGAAGTGCTATGCATACCCTTGACTGGTATTCCATAATCCAGTGAGTGACTGGGTATTATCGTGCTGTTGTGCTGAGCCATTGTTATATTTATATCCACTATTGCTTTCATTCTTCCTGGTGATTACAGAAGGACGACCAGGAATTTACCTAGGAGTAGAAAATCACATTCAGGAGTACCTAAGCAAAATTTATTATAGTTTTATGTAGTTTTTGTTGTCTGAGATTTAAAATAAAAGATGCGCCTGTATCTTGGAAAACCTCTATTCAACCTATCAAGTGCTTGTATTAGTTCTAGTCAGAATACAGCAGTACAGACAAGTCTTATTGAAAAGCCTAATAAAGGAATTGCAGTCATCGTTGGTGAACTTTTATTTTATGCCAAATATTTGGTAGGCCATGAGTAGTTTTAAACAGAAGTATAGTGGCTTTGAAATATTAGGTTGGAGGATTTAGAGCGATCTCATTAAATGGTAACTTGCCTTTTGGAAGGAAGGTATGATTTGTGTATATAAGGTTTTAAACACTGCCTGATGCCAGTGTATTGATTGAAAAATAATCAATTTATGGTAGTAGGCACTAAGGAAAAAACAGAGCTACAGGATCTATAACTTCACATGGAGACACTATTGAAGCCTTTGTCAAGCTGGACGTATGTAGCATATGGAGCTGTGCGTAGTACAGATGAGAGGAGGCTTTTTTTTTGCATTTATATAAACTCAGAGATTGAGGAGATGCAAAGTCATTCAGGTCTTTGCAACTAGATTATCCTCTGACTGCAGCTAAGATTTTCAAGTGTACTTGATGATTACAAGTAACTCAAATTTAAGATATTCAAAAAAGTGCAATCTTCAAAGAGTCGCTGTGCAGCATTTCCTGAAAATAAGGCTGGTTTAGAGTGCTTGAAGTTCAGTAGCTAAAAACATCAACCATACGTCTAATTCTACGTTCATAGTTGTTGTCTGCAGAATTATATTGAGAAATTGAGAAAACATACCACTGAAACTAAAAATGGAACAGCAAAAATATCATCTATGGCGCTCTTAACCATTTCTTTAACCTGGCAACTTGAATATGGGGAAGATGATCATGTATTCCCTCTGTTTCCTTCCCTGAGTTTCAGTGTATGATGGCAAGCTCATAAGAACCTTCTGGTGCTTATCCTGTTGTCAACCTACACCTACAACTCCATGCAGAAAGGAACATCTCTTTCTGAATAGTAACTTAATGACTTCAGTACCTTTGGATTCCAGTGACTGAAATAATTTTTACCCTTAAACTTCCCAGACTCCTGTCTGAGGCGCTGTAGATCTCCATCCCTGCCTACCTTGTCAATTTGGATAGTTTTTATCTCATCTATTTCTTCAGGCCTTTGATTTAGTTGCTGTCTTGGACTCTGCCACCTGGAATATTTTTTTTTACTCTGTCACTTTGTGTGGAACATCCATCCTCTATGTGTGTGTGGTGCTCCACACAACTTCACATAATTCCAAAACTCATGTCTTTGCACGTTCCTGATGTCCACCTACCATTTTGGTTTCATTTGTTGCTTCACCAGATGTAGACAGTAGACTTTCTAGAGAACATACTTGGGATCACTTTAATCATTGCGGAATGATTTGCAAGACCCTGCAGACCTATAAAAGTTTGTACTTAAAAACCTGATGGAAGGTTACAATCATTGCGTAACTTTTCAGGCAAGGCACATTTAAAGCCAGGAATATTGTTTCAGGATTTTTGTGCCTGTGCCTATCACTTTGGAAGCATATTGAGAGGAGAGACAGAGGAGATGATAGCAAAAATAAGGCATTAAACTCTTTAGTACACTGGAGGTTCATTTAAGTCACTGAAATGATGATGATTAACACCTAAGTATCAGTTGTCTCTTTTTTTTCTACAGAGCAGAAAAGAGATTGTGAGGTGGCAAGCTATAATGCGATAAATTGGAAGATCGTGTTTGGTTATATATTTCTGCAGATGCATCCTTATTTTTCAGTCTTCCTTTTATAAATGGCATAAAAATTTTAAAAAAGTATATTTCTCTTTCAGCCATTAATGAATTTCCTGAAGATGTATTTACAAATAAAGAACGGCAGCAAGGAGGAGTTCTGCTTCATATAATTGCTGTAAGTTTTCCTCTACTGTGCTTCGTTTTTGTTTTCCTTTTATTTGTCTCGTAAGATGTTAATCATCTTAGTGGCCGTACTAAATACAGCTCTGTATATTGTCTATATCAACATATTTCTCATACTTTGAATTTGGTATTTCTAACATGTCTGTACGGGTACAAATGCTGTAAAGGTAACACCTTAGGGACATGGGTTAGAGGTGGACTTGGCAGTGTTAGGTTAATAGTTTGACTCCATGATCTTAAGGGTCTTTTCCAACCTGAATGATTCGATGATTCGATGATTTATTTAAGAAAGTGGTGCAAGTCTGAATTTGTAGTGCCTATGCATTCATCCTCTTGGAGATAAAATCCTGGCTGTGTGGATTGCAGACTCGTATTTGTTAGTATTTCATCTGGTATAAGCAGGGTTTGGGGTTTCCTTGTTGATGACATCAAGCATGATGTGGAAGACGCTGGATTCTATTGTGCCTCTGTGCAAAAGGTGCAATTGTAATTAAACCAACCCTGGAGAAATATAGAAAATGTCGTGTGGTGTTTATATTGTGAAAAAAATAACAAACAAACAAGGCCTGTGGGCTCCAGTTTTCCATTCCCAGGTCAGGGAATGTAAAACGAAAAGCAGTTGTGTTTGATGAACAACAGCAGGATTAGGCCCCCGGCATGAGCACAGCGCATAAAGCTACAAAAGAGGGGGAGAACCACACGTACCAGGGAACCAGGATCATTCCTGAGATGTTTGGAGCAGTGAGCCGTGGTCAGGACCCACTTGTTTCCCGGGGTGGTTATTTCTGGACTATTGTTAATCAACACGGTGTTACTTTCCATTTAGTTATTTGGTTCGATAATTAATTGAAGATATAGATGATGACTACGTAACTTTGTAAGCCTTACCCATTACCTACCTCTATATAAAGTCTGGTGTGGCACTGTATTCTGTCAAATAGTAGTATTTTTCATATTCTAGGGTCTGGCAAACATTGCTGTTCTAAACTTCGTGTTACATTCAAGAACCTGGTTTTACGCCATAAATTGATCAGCAGAGGGATTTTTATTTGGAACGGAATAATATAATGAAGCTATATATTTCTGCTCATCTGAATAAATAGAGTATTGCCTTCTTTCCTCTTTTCGTGTACAGGAAAAATCTGAAGTATTTCCTGTTTTTATTTTCTTTACAGGCTCTTTATATGTTTTACGCTTTGGCTATAGTATGCGATGACTTCTTTGTTCCATCCTTAGAGAAAATTTGTGAGGTATGTTAAAGAACTTTATGCCTCCTTTGGAAGTTTATTTAGAGAATATTATAGAGTCAAGCATTTTGTGCCATCATTAAACAATGAGTTCATTCCTGTCAACTTTTTGGCCTCAGTCCTTTTCAAATGTTTTGAGCTTTCCATCAAGAAACGAACCTGTGGTCTTGGCACATTGGTCCTCTTGGCAACACTCAATGAGAAAGAATGAAGGATTTAATGAGATCAGATGGCAAACCCCACTCTTAAATACTTGAAGCATGTAGCTAGGATGGATATGACATACAGATGAGTTGGATTTGTTATTGTACTCCTCTTTTAAAAGTCACTTGTGAAAAGAAATTATACACAGACAAATTAATGTGTTGGCAATGCAGTTTATTGGACATCTACCACTGCATCAGCAAGGAGAAAGTATATGTGGTCCTAGCATAAAGTGGAGAAACGTGAGAAAAGGCAAAATGGTTGGATATGGAATGAGAACACATATTTTATAAGCAAAAAAATTAGTAAAAAACCCAATTCGTTTACATGATTTTTGAGAAGGCTTTGCAGAATTACATGTAGTGTTCTAATTAAGTAAGTTGATCGGAACATGGTAGAATTTATACTTCGCATGTAGGTGTTGTGTTAGGTAAGGCTTTGGTGGACTACTACAAAATGAATACAAAATACAAAACCAGATTTTAATTCCTTTTTGAGGGCAAAATGAAAATCTCATCTCCTTTGCTTTCTAACAAAAAAGTGTGTGACCATTTTCTGAAAAACTCCTGAAGCTAGTTAAAAAGTCTGTTTTCCTATGGATATATGTACTGAATTCCTATTTGTGTTACTTACACTTATCAATAGAAGAACAAATAGAAAATTATGAGAGGCAGCCTATAATAGTAAAATACTCAATAGGGATCTTTTATTTCCCTTTCCAGATGTTCTGTTTTCAGCATGCAGCTCATACCCCATATTTCAGTTATACCAGTTAGGTTGTAACAGTTGTCTCTGGTCCTTTATGAAATCTTTGCCTCTTTTCTTATGTTTTGCTTAACATTAGAACAGCTAGGAAGAATTCAGGTAGCACACTTAATGTATGACCTCCTGCGACAATATGACTGATAACATCTCAAATGGTACAGTAAGGGCTTGTGTTTGTGTTTTCTCAAGTTCTGTAGGATGCCGTTTTCATCTGCTCAAATGTGGCATAGTGCCTGAAAAATACAGGATTTCTGTGCTGGTCTTTTTGTCACTAGTCACTTTTCTGTCCTTGGAAGAAAAATAAGGTACTAAGGATGGGTCTAGAGACTCTCCAAAAGGAAAAAGCTCCTCCATAAAACTTCCTTTATAGCTCAGGGGAAAAGCCTCCAGACAGTGTTAAACTGATGTGGCTCACTTTGGAGCTGCGTGTTTCTGCTGGTCTGAGAACTTGAAATTATCTGTATCCTATTAGAGCTTAAGAGACACTGTCATAAAAATAGATCTGTCTACAGTACACAGGCCTCTCTGTCTAATTGGACTAATTTTGTCTGTGTCATCAGACTCACTTCTGATTAACACCACTGTAACGTGAGGCCAGAATCAGGCCTGCTTTTTTTAAGATTTATTCACAGAGGTTATATTTTTCTCTTACGGATTTTTATTTTCAAATATAAGAAGCCCTTAGAATTGCCCTTAATTCTTGAATGATTGTGTTTTAGGGTTCCAAAAGTAGATGAATGAACTCAATTTGTGAAGTTTACAATCTTTTTGAATCCTCAGAGATGCTTTTCTCTAATCAGCCAGGCTATTCAGTTATATGTAAGTAGGTAATTTAATCAGACACTTCACTCATTTAGGGTAAAAACATTTTACTTGCCCAAAATATATTAGCCTTCTGAAAAGCAGTGTCTGATTTTGTGCCATAGTGACTGTTCCTTTAACAGCACTGTGGACAGAAAATGAAGAGCTGCGATCTTTGCAGCTGTCGAACCGTGCGATGGAAATACAGTGGCAGTGCTGAAATTAAAAATGCTTTTCTTCCAGAAACTACATCTGAGTGAAGATGTTGCTGGAGCCACGTTCATGGCAGCAGGGAGCTCCACTCCAGAACTGTTTGCATCTGTTATAGGTATGGAGCCCACACACCGGCTTTTATGAGATCTGCTGTTAAAAAAATCAGCAGCAGTTCAAGCAGAAGTATCCAGACGTGCTCCCATTCTTCTGTCAGTTTATAATCAGCAATTGCAGCTGTCAGCTAGTCTGTGGTTCATGATAGAATTAACTACTCAAAATATCTCATGAAACTGTGAGTCTCCTCTCAAAACACAGAGAGAAATGGCTGATTCTGAACAGAGGAGGGAGGAGAAGAGATTTATTGCAGTCCCCTGAGAAGGAATTTGAGATATTTGATGGTTCTTTGGCTTCTTTCTTCACAAATAAAGGGAATTAATTTTAGCAAGGAAGTAGGAGAACAGGGAACATGGGAAGAGAACAAATTAATATATAGATAAGCCAGATCTGTTAAAGGCAGAAGGACATGGTGTACATTACTTAAAGAATTATTTTAAGTAATCTCTGAAATATTAAAGATTACTGGTATAGAGAGAAGGTCTAAATGGCAAACGCAGTACCTATTAAGAGAAGGAAGGACACAGGATTACACCGATAAAGAAGGGGGAAAGCAACAAGTTTCATAAACTCATAGAATAGTTTGGGTTGGAAGGGACCTTTAAAGGTCATCTAGCCCACCTCCCCCTGCAATGAGCAGGGATGTCTTCAGCTACATGAGGTTGCTCAGAGCCCCGTCCAACCTGGATTTGAATGTTTCCAGGGATGGGAAGCATACCATCTCTCTTGGCAACCTGTTCCAGTCTTTTGCCAGCCTCATCGTAGAAATTTCCTTCCCTATATCTAGTCTAGATCTATCCTCTTTTAGTTTAAGACCATTACCCTGTGTCCTATTGCAACAGGCCCTATTAAAAAGTTTGTGCCCATCTTTCTGATGAGTCCCCTTTAAGTATTGAAAGGCCTCAATAAGGTCTGCCTGGAGCCTTTTCTTATCCAGGCTGGACAGCCCCAACTCCCGCAGCCTTTCTTCATAGGAGAGGAGTTTAATCCCTCTGATGAAACTGGGGCTGGTTTAAGAAGTTATCCTCAATGCACTCCAGGAGTCTCCTGGATTGCCTGCCTCTTGCCGTGCTACTTTTCCAGCAGATGACGAGTGGCTGAAGTCACCCAGTGGGACAAGAGCCTGTGAGCATGGTGCCTCCTGTAGCTAGAGGACGAAGGGTTTGTCAGTAGGTTTCCCTTGACTGGGCGGCCCGTAGTCGACACCATCCACAAGGTTTGCTTTGTTGCCTCAGTCTCTAATTCATACCCAAAGACTTACCCTAAAACTTTCAGCCTGCTCGGGAGTATTCTTCAGAGACAGCTCTTCACACTCTGTCCATTTCTTGGTGTAGAGGGCAACCCCTCCACCCCCTTTCTCACCTGAACAGCCTGTAGCCATTGATAGCTGCACTCCAGCCATGGGATTCATCCCACCAACTTTCGGTAGCGGCAACTAGATCGTAGCTTTCTAGAAGCATGGTGGCTTACATTTGGTGTATCTGTTGTTAGTAAAGTTTTAGTAGGTTTTCTGCTGCTATCCCAACTGACATTTTTATAAACTTCAGGGAGATACAGTCCAAAGGAATGCACAATAACCTCGCGTACAACGTATTAAAAAAAGCAGTGAGTGTAAGCCTTTAAGACTCCCTTTAGTGAAAGATTTAAAACCAAGTAGGTAGAGCTCTGTAGTGCATTCGTATTGTCTTTGGTTCTGTCTCGGTGCTGAAGATGACATTGGATAATCCCTGGAGGTCCGCTCCAGCCATTCATTTTTTTTATTCTGATACAATTATATTACACACAGATAGAATCTCTAACTCCCAGGAGACATTGCAAGGAGGAGCACACTAAATATGAAATACCTGGGAGAAAGGTTTCTGTGCTTTCTTATACTGTTGGAAATAAATTCTGTGCTCCTGATGTGACTGGAGATGTTTTATACTCATTTGAACAGATTATTACACCACTAATAACCCAGCTGTGAAATACGGGACTTACTGTTGAACTAACTAGCTAAGAAATAATTTACTTTTAACAGAAAAAATATATAGAGAAATGTTAAGCCAAAAATTGAAAGCTGCTAGCTAGACTAAAAGCCCAAAATATTCCACAGAGAAGTAAGCACTTATTATGAAACATGTTTTGCTTAAACTTCCAAACAATCTCTTGTTCTCTGGCAGTACGGGTTCTAAGCAATTGTGGTGTAAAATGATGTGACAGAGGTACTAATGCATGTTTTGCTCCCTCTACAGGTGTGTTTATCACTCACGGAGATGTAGGAGTAGGGACCATTGTTGGTTCAGCAGTTTTCAACATCCTCTGCATCGTTGGTGTCTGTGGAATGTTTGCAGGGCAGGTTAGTGAGACACTTTTTATGGAGTTCAATTGCTTACAGTTCAGGGGTTTCCATGAGCAACTATGAAAAAAAAAACAAGGAGTATTAGTCAAAACCAAAAATCAGCTGTTATTGTGCAAAATGTCAAGTACTGTAAAGAATTTACAAATGATTCACAGGCAGAAAATGTTTCTAAAAAGCTCACCTGTGGTTTCAGCACTCTGAACATGCAGCATGCAGGAGAAACCAGTTCCTCTTTGTACAAAATTGTGTTCACAGTCAACTGATCAGTGGCATCTGCTGATCCTTTCTGGTACCGAGAGTGGGCAAGGAACCTAGGACACAAGCATGAGGTGTGTTCCATAGGTGGTTAGATTGTGTATCATATTTTTTCAGGTATTAAGTCCAATATATCCATAAATATAAAGATGTGGGAACCATTGTTCTGCTGCAGTAAAAACAAATTGTATTTTACAGTTGAAATTATGACCAATTAAAGTATGATTAGTAAGAAATGTATTTCCTTAATGGAAATTTCCATATGATTGTTATTACTGGTGTCTATTATAGACCCATTGCCTAACAGACTGATATGTCTTCCTGTTAGTATGGAGCTGTGATTGGTTCCATAATTGTTGCTAATAATATTTCTGCTCACACATGTAAGTGATTGCAAGATAGAGGTCTTTGTTTCATCTTTAAAATTGCATATTTTTGTTGGCTGAAGGTGTGATATTTTTCAGGTGGTTTGTCTCACCCAGTGGGCTGTGTTCCGGGATTCTGTGTACTACACAATATCTGTGATCGTGCTTATTGTTGTAAGTAGTTAATTTTGTACCTACAGCCCATAAAGCTCTGCAAGCTAGTAGGCTACTGCAGTTAGCACACTTCTGACCTTTTGTGGAGATGAAGAATTTTGAGCTGCACCTCTATTTTAAATAGGGAAGGTGGTGGTTTCTTGGTTCTACGTGGTAATTTTATTTCACAGTTTTGGGGTAAATTTTTCTGAATAGAGCACAGATGAGATACCACCCTGTTCATCATTCATCCTGAATGTATGCATTTACCGTGTCTGGTGGCAAAGACGGGAGGAATCCACTTTGTTTGTTAAGAAATATGGATCACTAGCTGCCCATCCAGTTACAGGAGTTACGTAGGGTGGAGTGAAGGGTCTGTAACCACTTGACCTAAAAGCAGAAGTAAAACAGGTGCCTTATCTGCTAAAACTGGTCTAGCTGTTAAAAGGACTCGGAGAGAATCCATGACTTTACTGTCCTTTACACAGCACAGCGGGTGGGTACATATCTCTCTGTCTTTCACGTGCTCACCCTGTTTTACTAAATCGTATTTATAACAATCCCTGAGAGGGATCCAAGCCTTGTTCACGTGGTTTGTGCTTTGTGAGGGGCACGATCCATACAGTGAAAACTGTGGTTAGAGAGGGTCAAAACTTGAGTAGCTTCTGGCTGGGTATGACTGATACTTATTAAAGAAATTCAACTGGTTTTCAAGATAGATCAGAGGAGTGGTCAATTTACATGTTTCCTTTTTTTTTTTCCCCTTCTTCTAGTTCATATATGATGAGAAAATAGAATGGTAAGTTGTGTAAATTGTCCCCTGCAGTCCTGTACTTGCCATGAGGCTGATCAGTAAATGAAGTTGCAGTGTAATTAGCTTCCGTTCATACACGCTGGGAGTATGAGCTGGATTTGACACCTAGGAAATCCTGTGTGTCTGTGTACACCTATGGGACTTGTACTAGATGCTTAGTGCACACTCCTACATAAAGCTTGTAAAGCATACAGCCCTTTGAACGGCCTTTTAACACTTTTTTTTTTTTTTTTTTTCTTTGAGGTGGGAAAGCCTTATACTCATCATTATGTATTCATTCTACATACTTATCATGAAGTAAGTGCTTTTCTTCTCTGTATACCCTTTAGGTGTTGATTGACCATCATTCTTCTGGTCCTTGGCCTTTGTGCTGAGGACAATAGCTCTGTGTCAGACCCCTGGCTTTTTCATGCTTAATCAGTTTTGCTCCAGATTTGTACTCAGTCAACAGCAAATATTTTTATGCATCCTTTTCATAGTGCACGGAGGTGAAGTAGCTTTCAGAAACCGTTGAGAGAAAATGTCATTTGTACATAGATCTATGCAAAAGTCCACTGGCTATGCTGGATTGTAAGCACATAGCATGTCAGCCATTACACATATTTTGTAATCTGCTAAGCATGTATTGATCTTCAGACCATCTCATGCCAGGTTGTGTACTGACATCCTCCTTCTGTGGTGTCACTGCCTCTGACAGGAGAGTCAGAGTCCTGCCTGTTTCTGCAAGGGTCTGTGAGTCCACCCTTCTACTGCAAGTTGCTTCGATTTATCACTTGGTGCCCTTCCCTCACAAATCACCCTTTTTGGAGCTTCAACTTCTCTTTTCTCATACATCAGGTCTTATCAGAGTTCATTGAGAGCCCTCTTAGATCCCACCCTAGTGCTAAAATATATGCCTTCTTTCTTTAGAAGGATGTGGTCAACAGTCCCCGAAATGCTCCAGCACCTGCTCTGGGTGACACAGTGCAGTGAATTGAGAGCTGGCGCAGCAGGAACAGTGAACGTCCTGGCTCCAGAATGCTCAGCTCCAGTGTTTTGCCTTCACTAAATCTGCTTGAGTGTCTTTTAGCAGTTTGCTGTGTCTCATTAGAGATAGGGGCAACCCTTGCTTGCCTATGAGCTTGCCATTGAATTGGATGGTCCTTTCTGTTAACTTCCCGTTAGTTGTCAGAGAACATGCCTCTAGGCTTTACTGCTTGCCTGCATAAACTGTTCTCAAATTATTAAAAGTTTGATGAGGAAGTGTAACAGTCCAACTTTTTCAGACCTTTCCTTTCCACTTTCAGGTACAATGTGAGGATGCAGAATTTCTTCACTCTTAAAAGCAAGAATGTTGGAAACGGTGACACAGTCAACAATGAGCTGGAAGATGGTAATAAATGTTATGCCTCTAGTTGTGATGACCCATCCATTCCATTACTATGGAAAGGTAAGGCTGAGCAGACAGGACTTGGAAAAAGAGTAGTTCACAGGATATCCTTTTTGTTTCTTTAACGCAGACCCAAACAGTGTTACTATTCAATCAAAAGCAGGAATTTTTAACTTGACAATTGGATTAGCTTGACAATTCAGCAGTTGGACTGCCAGATGAAAAAAAAACCCAATCAAAATTTTTTTTTTTATATTCTGAAAAAAATCTGCTTTGCACATTGGCAGTTTTGCTCCCTTTTTATCTCCTGTTCAATGATGAGCTACAACACTGTGAAAGAAATCATTTTTTTTGCCAGGAAGAAGGTAATTTTCACTTCAAAAATTAGTTTGGAACTAGAAGCTTGAGACTTGAGTGTTGAAGGAAAGGGCATGGGCAGATCAATGGGCAAGAGGGATTATGTGTTGAGTTCAGATCCTCAGAAGACATATGTAATATTGAAAAATGCAGGTTCTTTGCTGTCTGTGTCTTTGTCATAAAGGGCAAGAAGATGATACCCAGCTTCTGGTATTGAAGGTAAGCAAACATACCTGGGTATTTTTGGCTTTTTGGTAAGCCTCTTCTTATTGTCCTATCTCTCTCCTCTTCCATTCCCTCTTTTCTCCGTAGAGCAAAATCATCCCTACCTTCAAAACACAAACCATATAAATTAGTGAGCTCTTGGGCCACTCTTTAACGAGTGAGGTCTCCTTGCTTTGTCCTTTGTAAACATCTCCCATTCTAGGAGACTGAGCTTAACAGAAAGGTAGGTAGGGTTTGGACAGGTCCTCATGTAATAACAGGTAGTGGCAAACGGGAATTTAGAGGACACTCGGAGAATACCACTCTTATGCTTTCAGTGTTTAGGTGCAAATCTCTTCAAGGCAGGTACTGTCACTTACTACAGGTTTATTCAATGACAGCAAACTGACCCTCTGGTCTCAGATATGGTGCTTAGGCAATAGTTCAATAGAGATTTAAAATTACTTCTCATAGGACACTGTAGCATGATGAAATGAAGATGTCTTTGAAATACTTTGATCTTCACTTTACAATGAATTTTTGTGAACATTGACTCATACAGTGAAGTCTGTCATTTGGATGTGGAGGTATGTACACACAAGGTTCAGAGCATACCTCCTAGGGCAGTTGTTAAGAAAAGGGCGATCTAGTGGAAGAACCCAACTGTTAGTGGTTTTCACTACTGAGGCGTTTGTTGGGTTCTGATGGTTCTCCCTGCATGCTCTCCTCTCTGCCACTGTGCAGTAAAGGGACGATAGCACAGAGTTCTTGCCTGTCCACCCATTTGCTTTTCAGGAAATGTGAATATTACTTAATGCTTGTAAAGAAAATGCAGAACTTTTAGGCAAAGGAGCAAGAAAGCTAATAAAAACCCGGACTCATGAGAATGGTGGCTCCACTAGCAGCTGTCCACAGCAGTTTTCTTCTCTAATTTCCCTCAAAGATGCATTGAGACTGCAGTTTCAGTCAGATTCCCTTTGCCTTCTCCAGCACCTGGTACACAGATACATGCTGCATTGGAGGGACCGTTGTTCAAAGTGTGAGAAGGTACATACTGTCACAGGCAAGCCTACCTGGGATGAGAGAGGACACGAAGAAGAGATGAAGGAGGGGACAGGGTTTCCAGTGAGCAGAGGGAGAGGAGGATTGCAGTTTTAGCCTAGCTGCTTTGTAGGTGGGTGCTTTATGTGTCAAGATGCCCTACAAAACCATCCCATGGCTGCCTGTTGCATCTCCCTTCTGTTGAGGGAAAATATGCCGTGACCCATCAGTGACTCGCCGTTAGCTGACGTTTGTCTGGCTTCACCAGCTGCACTGTGCCTTTCCCAGCAGCAGCTTTCAGAAACAGGAGCAGGGAAAAAACTAGAGCCAACCTCTGCCTTCCCTCCAAGCAGTGATTAGCAAGTTTCAGGATCCACTGATNCTCAAGTTTCAAAGAGAAAAAGTAGAGCGTTTCGCCATAAGATCAATTCAATTTCAAGGGTGAGTTCTGCACACGCAGGTAAAGGCGAAATATTTGTACTTGGTGAATAATGCTTCCACCTCAAAAGTACAAACGTGCGTTTCAGTTCTGTTGGCTTTTATTATGTTGACCCAAATTTCCACCAGGCAGCATGGTCCAATTCCTGCCTAAAACCAGAAACTCTTGAAAAAAGTGGGTTTCTGGGGGTCTGATCAGGAGTCAACTAAAGTTGGCAAGAAGCTGACTTTTTTGACAGGGATGTTGGTGATGACCCTTCACGTTAAGCCAAAAGTTTAGGTAGTTTGTTAAAAGTAAAGATATTTTTTCTAAGAAATATCACAAAGGAGAAGTGAAAAAGACTTTTTTTCCATCTCACATTTGTGAAAACCACTTTTTAGATGGAGCCTGTTGTACCTTATGGGGCCAAGGTGTGTGTGTCTATGGGCGTAGGGAGTGAGACTGACGAGCAGTTATGAAAACATAAGCACAGTGTGCTGCGGCAAGTCAGAACAGCTGTAGTTAATTATGTGTGTATATATATATGCACANGCGATCTAGTGGAAGAACCCAACTGTTAGTGGTTTTCACTACTGAGGCGTTTGTTGGGTTCTGATGGTTCTCCCTGCATGCTCTCCTCTCTGCCACTGTGCAGTAAAGGGACGATAGCACAGAGTTCTTGCCTGTCCACCCATTTGCTTTTCAGGAAATGTGAATATTACTTAATGCTTGTAAAGAAAATGCAGAACTTTTAGGCAAAGGAGCAAGAAAGCTAATAAAAACCCGGACTCATGAGAATGGTGGCTCCACTAGCAGCTGTCCACAGCAGTTTTCTTCTCTAATTTCCCTCAAAGATGCATTGAGACTGCAGTTTCAGTCAGATTCCCTTTGCCTTCTCCAGCACCTGGTACACAGATACATGCTGCATTGGAGGGACCGTTGTTCAAAGTGTGAGAAGGTACATACTGTCACAGGCAAGCCTACCTGGGATGAGAGAGGACACGAAGAAGAGATGAAGGAGGGGACAGGGTTTCCAGTGAGCAGAGGGAGAGGAGGATTGCAGTTTTAGCCTAGCTGCTTTGTAGGTGGGTGCTTTATGTGTCAAGATGCCCTACAAAACCATCCCATGGCTGCCTGTTGCATCTCCCTTCTGTTGAGGGAAAATATGCCGTGACCCATCAGTGACTCGCCGTTAGCTGACGTTTGTCTGGCTTCACCAGCTGCACTGTGCCTTTCCCAGCAGCAGCTTTCAGAAACAGGAGCAGGGAAAAAACTAGAGCCAACCTCTGCCTTCCCTCCAAGCAGTGATTAGCAAGTTTCAGGATCCACTGATAAACCTCCTTCGGCTTCACCGAGGTGTGGGTGTAACCTTAATCTGATTTTCCACAGGAGGAAAGTCTAATGACATCCCAAAACAGAAGAGTCGCTTTGGGTAGGGAACTTTCTTCCTGCCCAGGGTGGTTAGTCTGTTGCTCGAGGTGCAGATAAGAAGGGGGTTCCCATGCTGCACAGCTCTCTTTTTATGCTTGTAAGTTTTATTCCTTTCAAGAGTTTCCAATGGTACAGTATAAAAGCTTCCATTACTCAAGTTTCAAAGAGAAAAAGTAGAGCGTTTCGCCATAAGATCAATTCAATTTCAAGGGTGAGTTCTGCACACGCAGGTAAAGGCGAAATATTTGTACTTGGTGAATAATGCTTCCACCTCAAAAGTACAAACGTGCGTTTCAGTTCTGTTGGCTTTTATTATGTTGACCCAAATTTCCACCAGGCAGCATGGTCCAATTCCTGCCTAAAACCAGAAACTCTTGAAAAAAGTGGGTTTCTGGGGGTCTGATCAGGAGTCAACTAAAGTTGGCAAGAAGCTGACTTTTTTGACAGGGATGTTGGTGATGACCCTTCACGTTAAGCCAAAAGTTTAGGTAGTTTGTTAAAAGTAAAGATATTTTTTCTAAGAAATATCACAAAGAAGAAGTGAAAAAGACTTTTTTTCNTGAGACTGACGAGCAGTTATGAAAACATAAGCACAGTGTGCTGCGGCAAGTCAGAACAGCTGTAGTTAATTATGTGTGTATATATATATGCACAATGATGTTTTCTACATCGGTGCTGGTTTTTATCACGGTATTTCATCAAAGCTGAGTATGTTCGGTCACTGTCTGCTTGGTGCACGAAGAAACAGCTCCAGAGTAAGTGCAGTGCGTCCCTGTTTTCATGAGACTGTAAATAAATAAGCACTCTGGAGACAGTAAATAACTTTGGAGCAGTTAGTCTGATGAGACTCTTGGAAAGATATCTGCCCTTTTTGCCTTACCAAGCTTGCTGTCAAACATTTGTTTTTCTTTGTCTAAATAAAGCCAATGTTGAGCTACTGTTTTGAGTCCTCTTCTGTGAGGAGGGGTTCCTAGGAAGCTTGTCTGGCTATAAACTCCTTCCCAGAAAAGCTGCTACACTCGAACTGTAAGGGCAGTTGGGATGGATGTGATCCTTATTGGCATTATCATCTGCAATACTCAGCAGGGTTAATTTGGTTTAGATGTGGGGGCGGGGGGAAGATAATTGCTCCTTTATGTTTACCGAATGCAAAATTATTATTACTTCTATTCTCCATTAGAGATATTAAGCTGCGAGACAGGACTACAGAGTGGATTGTTGAGTAGGGCATATTTCTTTGTGAAACCGAAGGTCTCTTTATGACACTTCAGGTGACCCCAGCATGCTTACTGAAAACTCATTTTAGTGAAACAAAGCAAGGCACTCCAGTGCTGAAGGGTAGAAGAAATAGATAGCTGTTACTGGTAATGCACAGGTTTGCTCGGTTTTTCTTGTTGGAGGATAACGGAAGGATGTGTTTCTTCAGCTTCAAATATGTTAGGAGGTGCTTGAGCCTTTATTGCATGACGTGATTTACATGCATGGATCCAGTCTTCTTCCTGAAAAACAAAAATATTTCAACACTGTAGCAATGCAAAAAAATAACAATATAAATTTCTGTGTGTTTAGAACAGATCCGTTTTAATTCCTTTGTTTGAGTTGAATGTTTTCTTAGATTTCCTTTGCTTCCTGACTGGAACCATGCACTAATCATTATGTTTCACTTCTACCTCCTAAATTCTCTTCCTCTTCTTAATGTA
This sequence comes from Syrrhaptes paradoxus, assembly GCA_013400615.1. Taxonomy (NCBI): domain Eukaryota; kingdom Metazoa; phylum Chordata; class Aves; order Pterocliformes; family Pteroclidae; genus Syrrhaptes; species Syrrhaptes paradoxus. Next base: position 57,733 of record VZTO01012025.1, read on the forward strand.
AGTAACTTAATGCAAAAGGGGAGTGGGAGGGTGAAGCTAAGCTAAGCAAAGCAGAAAACAAGCAGAAAAGAATTTTGCTGGTTTTTTTTCCCCCTACATATTATTATATGTAATAATTAATATTTATTACAGTCATATGCATATTTCCTGCCCTGCTTTCTAACACCACATGGGTACGTCTCCTGTCTGCTGAGCCTTGCTCTGCTTGCTGTGTGTAGTCTGTAGCATTTGTGAGAGTGTTGGTTTCTTGTTGAGTTCTGAAAGTACTCGCCTGTACTCGTGTTGCTTCCCAATATAATTTTGTCTCTCTGTGTTCTTAACACGGTAGAACAAACTCACCCTTGGTACAAGTTTCTTTGCATTAACAAAGGCTCACTTACAACACACATTTGTTCGTGACAGTTGTTGGTTTTCATCATTTCAAATCTTGTCATGTCAAGATTTCCAAAAGGAGCGAGCACAATATTAGGGACTTCTGGATGTGCAGCACCTTGATCCCATGGGAGAGCTTTAGAGGTTTCAGGGGTGCTGCCTACGCTGCCACAGTGCGAGTGCTTTTAGGGAAGGCTTCCAAAACCATATCAGGACATAAGCAAACTAGTACTACACCAAGAGTGGCTGGATAAAAACTGCTCCCACTCACCTGAGAGTGGGTTGGTGGCTACCTTAGCAGAGTGAAATCCATTTTCAGCATGTGATGGAAATGAAGTGCACAACTGATGAGCAGATTCACCAGGCTGCAGAAATATTACAGGAAAGTTGCTCATAAATTCAATCATTCAGATGAATATTACCCCCACCTGAGCCTGAACATAACAATGCATGGGAAGCACGGTAAAATCAATTCCACCGCTAACTCTGTTCATTGTGATCATTAGTGAAGGGGATGCAGCAGTATGGAAAAAACAGTGTTGTGATGGTGGATGAAATCATCTGCTCCAGTCCTCCCAAATACCGGTTCCCTGAAGCTGGGTTACGGATTATGATTACTAATAAATTTGGACCACGCACCAGAATGCGGATGGCAAGCCGACTCATCATTAATGAGGTAGGTTCATTAAGAAAACAATAAATGACTGTGAGACAGAGGGATTGCTGTGCTCATAGTGATTCTGGAATTCAGATTGTCCCGTGTTCCTAGGGATGGACTAGAGCAATGTCTTTCTCTAGCAGCTATATCACAGCAGATTTGAAGACGGATTCCCAGTTGGTGATGCTGCCTATCTTAATGGGAGGGCAGTCACCAAGGAGGGACTTCCTTATCTCCTTGCCCGAAGGTGTTTGTTTCGGTGTGTGTGTGTATGTGCACATTTGGATTTTATCTGCAGCAGAATTGGTTTTGACCATTACAAAAGTGATCAGGCTAAAAAAAAGGATAATGGACAGGGCAACTAAAAACCTGTAAGGACTGCTCTTGCATTAGCATCAGGATCGTATGAGGTATTTGCCTACCTCTTCAGTCTTCAGCTCAACAGCTCAGAATGAAAATGGACCAAAAATATTTGCACGAGGGGAATTTGCCCTGGACAATGTATTGTCACCACCATGTATAGCTTGTTTCATATCCTGCAGCTGAAGTGACAGGACTGTCCCAGTGACACTGTTCCAAACTTGTATGAAGTATTTGTGGTGAAATCTTTGGCCTGACAGCCTTGGCTTCTGTGAAGGCAGGATTTTATCATTTGCTAAAAAAGAGATTTTACTCTGGCAAATAAATTCATTTCAGTAGTTTAGGAAATACAAGTGTTAGCAAGTTGCTAGAATTTGAACTTCATAACACAGTTCATGTGTCTACCCAGCATTGTGAACACCCCAGTGGAAGAAAGCAGCACTAATATATTTGTAACAAAAGTCCAATTTAACAGTGAGGTATTTATTGGGAAGTCAGTTTGGTGGTGTACAATCAAGAGCAGAAGATCAGGTAGGGCACACAGTTAACTCTGTAAAAGTTCTGCTTTGAAGGCAATTCATTGATTAGAAAATTTTTTCTTAGTCAATATGTGCACAGAGAGCTGATACTTGCTAGTTAGTTCAACATCTGCAAAAAACATTCTCTAAACCAGAGCATTTTCGATCTGTGTTCTTATGTATTCTTACTGCCAAAGTTTTTTTCTTTACTTTTAATTTCAGTGCGTTAATACTAGTTTCAGAATTGTTTTATGTGCAATTCCTTTAGTTTTCAAGGCATTTCAGAGCACTTTTTAGGAAGTTGCAACAATTTGTCTTGAAAAAAAGAACACGTACCTACCCTGCATTATCTCAGCTAACAAAAGAAAAATGTTAATGTTTTTTTGTGAAAGTAGGAAATTACTGTTACATCTCGCATTCTCCAGTGTATTAACGAGTATATATACTGATGTTTAAAACCTGTCCCTGTAATTGTTTTACTGTGTGTTGGAACTGTAGCAGTCTGTAGCAGGAGCAATTATGAGGATATACTTGGACAAGGGCAACAAGGGTTAGTCGTACTTTTGAAATTATAACGAAGACCTTTACATTTGCCTCAAGGAACAGGGTCAAGAAGGAGGTAGAAGAGTTGGACCTGAGTAGGAGAGATCCTGGGTGATGAGTCATTCATATGCCAACTCTAATAGTGCAGAAATGGCCTGAGTGTTACTCTAGATGATGGTGCTGTTGCTGTTTTGAGTGGGAACTCTTGAGTGAGAGGTGCTTCAGAATAATCATACTTGTTAAAACATGGTGCGAAAGAGCAGATATGACAACTTTCTCCATCATGGCTTGAAAGACTTCTGCCAGTAGTTCTGAGGTGGATGGTGAACACTGGCCTGATGAAGACAGGTAGGCCACAGGTAGATTTGTTTGTTGCTGACTGGAAGGAAGGCTTTGTGGAGAAACATCACGGCTCACGTGACTGCAGCTGGACAGATAGCAAAACCTGGATTTAACAAAAGTCAGTATTTTCCAAACTATGGCGGTTTTGTCTTTGACACTGTGCAGCGTCAACGGCTAATCCAATCTGCCAATGGCTCAAGCAAACCACTTCAGAATGGGAGACATGAGAATATTGAAAATGGGAACATCCCTGTGGCGATGTCAGTAGAAGAAAAAAGCTGAACAATATTTTTACTT
>VZTO01012026.1:8311-22074 GCA_013400615.1 Syrrhaptes paradoxus
GTACTGGAAAGTGGTTTTAATGTCAGTTACAGCATGTTAAAAAAAAATAAATCGTGGAGTGTTTCATGTTCTGATTGAGCTTGCACATCATGAGTGTGTCTGAGGGAGGAAGAGCAACAGAGCACATTTCCCACAAAAGTACATGCGAGAGGAAACACTAGTGACTGGGGCAGGATGGGAGAAGTTGATAGAACTGCTGCTGCAGAGCAGCAAACTGTGTTGCTGGAGGTATGACTACAGATGTTACATCAGCTACTTAAATTGCAGATGCATAATGACTTTTCATGCAGTAGTATACTTATAAGAATGAGGATAATATGCAACCTATTGGGTAACTGTAAAATTTCATTTTCTGTGGCTAAAGATGCTGGGAAAGGAAGAGGCCTGTTAAGATGGTGATTTTCCCATCCCATGTCTAAGATCCAAATAACATTTTACAGGAAAACAGTAACTCCTAGTCCATCTGGCAGAGGATAGCCATTGCTGAATCAATTGGTCTTCTCTAGCAATATTGTTAGGGGGGGGCAGCGCTGCTTTGCTCTCTTTCTGTCTGACACAGCACTTGTTCTTCACGTGGTCAGTGGGGATGAGAGTGAGCAGCACAGGGTCTGCTGGAGGACACAGTTACTTCAAACTGGGACATGTGGTGGTTCTACTGTGCCACTTGTGGAGCCCATTAGCTAAACTGCTTTAGACACCTTGAATTAATTTGGCAGGAATTGAATAACATGTTTTGTTAAAAGAAAAAAAAATCTTATCACAAATAAGCCCTTTTTTATTTAAAAGAATGAAGTAAAATTTGTGATAAGACCTGTTTTTCTTTAAAATACAAATCAACCAACCCAACCCTCAAAACTTACTAGCCAGTAAACTAATGAAAATATTAACATTTAACCTTATTCTTGTTAGCCGAAGTATCTTAACACAGGGCAGGTGCATTCCTGACATAGCTGGTATTACAGGGTAGATTCTTCCATTTGTCAAAGGTTTAGAAGATGCCTTTCATTTAAAAAGAAAGGAAATCTTGTAGAAAAAAGTGACTTGTAAGTTCTAAAATAAAAAGTAAACAAATTAGACAAGAATAAACCTGCTGTGTGGTTGGCAATCTGCGAGAAAAAACTGCCATGACTTTGTTCAGTTCCCAAAAAGGTAATCTGAGTATGTTTGATTAAAAGAATTGGACTGTCTCATCACTTGAGCTAGACATACAAAATTATAAAGAATATTAAATGAAGATGTAGCAATATGACATATCACCATTTTTTCCCTCTCTTAGCCACTTTCTACCAGACTGTTGATGAGAATAGAACAAGCAACAGATGGTGGCACCATCCCATCTCAGCATCAAATACTGCCCTGGAGTTGTACATGGTGTAAAAAGCATCCTCATGTGGAGAAGCAGATAGTGCTCCTGCAAAGTGTAAGTGTCCTTTCTATTACTTTCCCTTACAAAGAAACCCCACAACATCAACAACTAAACCCTCTATGACTGTCTTAACTGGAATTTGCAGGAAATTCCTTCCTAAATGTTATTTCTAGATCAGAGAGAAATAACTGCTTTATAACTTGCTATGGTCGTTCAAGATCTACACTGCTTTCATTGTCTGCCATTCCACCCTTTTTTCCTTATTTAGTCTGACTGAAGCATTTTGGGTTCATTTTTTATAAGTTCTGATAAATCTTTCATAGTAGATTTTGGGTTTTACAGCTTAATGGTATTGAATCCTTCCTAAGATTTATCGTCAGTTTCACTTGACCTGGGGGCCAGAACTTAAAACCTTTGATGAAATTTGTTGCAGAATCAGGGAATATTGCGAAAAGTGCTATTTTTGGTTTCGGTTTTGCTGTATCTAGAAGCAAAAGATTTTAAAAAAAATGAAATTATGTATAATGTTTTCTTGGGTGTTCAGATTATGATGAGTGTATGTGTTTCATGAACTTTGGTTTCTGGACAGCCTGATTTGTACTATTGCTGATAAAAAGATGTAAAAACATCCAAGGTTTTCAGCTTTTAGAATTTTAGAATTCCTTAAAAGAAACTCCAGCTCCTGCTGAAACTGTAGACTGCCACAGTGGGAATTTAAGCTCTTGCTTTTCATAGTTACCTTTCGCAGACCCTGTTGAAGGGTTCATAGACCCTTACAACCTTTTGGGAAACACTACTCTGTACAACCATATGTGGTTGCAAAGAGGGCAAGTGCTGTACTGGAGCTGGTGTGGACTAAATGTTTATAGGGAGATGGGACTGGTTTTGGCCCAGGTCTTTTTGTGAAGTATAGACTGGGTTGTTGGCTTCCTTCTGGAAGTTCCTGTTGCACACAGCAAAGTACTTTGGCTGTCCTACCACTCTGGATAACTGGAAGATGCAGCACCATAGCAATGAGTGGACAAGGTGCCGTTTAGCAAATGGTACTTCATCCAAATGGGTCCAAAAAGAAATTAAGTTTAGCAAAGAAACAAGTTTCATCAGTTAAGGCAATAAAGCACAGTCCCAGAGCAAGTCAATAATGCTCAATTGACAGCCAGTCAATATTTGTACTGGATTAACGTCTCAATGAATGTGGAGATTTCAGGGGCTTTTATGTAAACACTGTAAATATGTAGGGACACTGAAGTACATTTACAAATACCGCACGTCAGATTAGATTAGAATCACTTCCAGGGAGCAGGATATTTCCTACCACGAAAGAGATGTTTACGTGTTGTGAAAAGAACACAGATATAAATTTTTTGTTCATGAAATATATTAAAAGAATGTAGCTGGGCAGATCTCATGGCAATGCCAAACAGAATGCTTCAAAGGACAACTTCTGTCTGAGGCCAGATTCACTCATCTTTTATATGCGCCGCTCCCAAGCTTTGGCAGGTAGAGCTGTAGTTTACATGGCATCATGGCTGCAACTTGATTTATGTGAATGCTGTATGAATTTATTTAAATTTTCAGGTTAATGTAATGGGAAAAGGTATTAAGAAATATGCTCAATGTTTGTGATACTTGCTTCTTGCTGAAGGATCAGGCAATATGCATAGAGAAGACTGAAATGACACCAAAATGTGCTAGTTTCTAACATCTGTGGCACGGTAACACTAGAATATGCCCATTTGTTTATAAGTCTTGCAACTTTTCAGTGGCATGCTTAGCACACACTTCTAACCAATAAAAAATTGATTTACTGTTTCCAAAACTGGAATCAAAGTGGACAAACATTTCAAGAAGAAAGTACTGTTATGTACAGTGGCTTTTTTTCCAAGATGTTGTCTGCAGTTTTCCTGACTTGCTTCATTATGAAGGGCTTGAATAATTTCAAGATTCCCAGTTTTCTAGAACTAATGGAGGCTAGTTTGGCCCATCCTGCCTGTCCCCAGGCATGGAAACAAGAACAGGCAGAAGCTGGCACTGCCCAGATCTGCAAAACAGCCCAACTAGATCTGGTTTCATGTATGTGAAACAAATGCATAGCACTAGTAAAATCCACACAGGTAACACATCACTAAGAACCCTCCTTGCTGGAAGGTAGATAACTTCATTTTATTGTTGTTATTCCTTTTATTTTTCCTGCCCCTTTTTTTTTCTTTCTTACAAAAGGTAATTAGGTGATAAACAGAGGTCTAACAACTAATTTTATCTGCAGCAAAATTAATATCATAAGCAACAGATTATTTTAGCTGAGAAAAATTAAAAAATACATTTTTAATGACATTTTAAAAACACAAAATCTAATTTTTTCCTTCTGAACTTCTCATACCTAGCTATTTTGGTACATGTGGAGATGCTCACTCATTTAGTGAACAAATGTTCTACTTCTGGGTACTTTCTGCCTCAACAGCAGGCCTTGCTGGTCTCAACCTGTGGTACAAAGTTGCTTTTCATTTTCTCTCTCTTGTTCTCTGGTTCCTTTCAAAGAAGAAATGATCTGAGGGAAAACACATTGCTTTTCTTACCTCTAAATTTTTATTGACATTAATAGGAGTCAGGTGGCCAAATCTCTGCACTCAGGTTAAGGTTTAACTTTTCTTTCTGGGCAGATCCTTACACTGATGAAGTTGTGAATCCCCTGAAAAGATATTAAATATGCAACCACACCACATCAGCACTGCCTGGAGAGTTTATCTACTAAATTATCATCTACGTTCCAAATCTATAACCCTAAAATATTGATTGATTAAAAGGTAGTGGATAAAGATTGAGACAACACAACAGCAGATTGCCCTAATCAAATAAAAACACTATTAACAGAGCTTCTCACAGTTCTGAAGATGTTGGTTTGGAATACAGATGTCTTAACCGAAGTGCTGTGCCTCATTTTTTGAATGCATTTTTGAATGTATTTCAGTAGATTACCAAATAGAAAGAAGGCAAATGGAAAACTTCACATTTCAGACAGTAAAATTCCATTTATAATTGTTTTATGCATTTCATTAAATAGTTGGAACTTTTAAAGATCATTTCATTGGACAGTGAGAAGTTGAGCATTGGATTCTCAGCTTAGAGAGCTCCATAGGCACATGCATGATTTTAAACCTGTGATTACATGTGTGTATGTCAGCGTGAGTGTGTGTATAGTAAGAGATAGGAACAGGGTAACTGCTTGAGGGCAAAGTGTAGTACCAAAATCAATACTTCTGCTTAAAGAGACCTCATTTTCGGTCTATATTTTATTGTTTGGGAATAGTGTTTCTAGAGGATGGATTTTGGATGGCAAAATTTCAGGCAGTATTTACCGAAAAACAGATCGTCCTGGCTGGTTGAAGCCAAAGCAGTCAGGTTATAGGGTGCAGGGACCTGCACAGGTACTGTGTCTCACATGTAGCATATGCAATCTGCTCCAACCCAGCATCATAGATCAGATCCCCAGACCTTAGTTTGATTTGGAGTCCTGGGTTGCATTAGAAAATTGTCCCTGGTTAAAACCAGCACAGGTTCAACTGTTTTTGAATTTGTCACAAGCATTTTATTTATTATGCTTATTAACCTTCAATAAGAGTAAGCTACTGGCAATACTACTTGGAAAAGAGCTACATTCGTCACTAATGCTTTTAATGTATAGTGGGAATTTTTATCCAGCCAAAGGCTGAGTTGTGGTTTATCCTCTTGAAAGAATTTCCCATTGAGTGACAGCTGAGCATGGACTGAGCTAATAACCCATGCCGTAGGTTATTGAAGTCATGGAGACAGAGGGAAAAAATAGGGTGGGTAATGTATTAATTTTCATCAGCTATGGACAATACTATTAAATTACTGACTCTTGTTGAAATAATGTATCACTGATTAATAATGTCATTTCTAAACTTTCCTAACTAAAAATTTTTATGTAAATAGAAAAGATTTAAGAATGTGTGAAAAAGGTTTTGGAGATATGACTAATTGGTAGGGAGGTATTTTGTTTTTGTTTTAAATTGCACCTAATTTTAAGTCGCAGTGTAAACGAGGTTTTAAAAGTTTTCAACAGTGATGGAGATAAATTTGGAATTAAAATTGAGATCTGAAATGTTGTGTTGCTCCACTTGTAAAAATAAGTTCCCTTTTCATTTGCAATTAAAATATCTAGAATTTGCATAAAATGTGTGAAATTAGAGATAATTGAAATACAGTAGCTATAAATATGTCTGCTCCATTTGAAAAATAAATAAAATGTCCACTAAAAGGGTGTGAAAGACGTACCCCATTCTCTGCTTTCTCACATTTGGATCTCTGGCATGTTTCACACTTTTATAGCTAATTTTTATTGCAAAACAATATGTTACATTTGTAGCAGTTGTGGGAATGCTGAATAGCCCCTGGCAGCTCTGTAAAAAATGGAAAGTTACGAACACATTTAGAAGACTACAGCTTTCAATTTCATCCATAGCATTGATGTTGTGGAATCATATTAAGTGTCATCTAACAAAATTTAAAAAAAAAAAAAGAAAGCAAATGCTATGGAAAATACTCTAAATAAGCTATTATTTAAAGTATAAAGTATATTCATTCTGTCCTGTTTCTTATGTTTTCATAACATACCAAGTTGTCATGATATAGTGTGTTTTCAGGGAGCACGGTGAGAATAAAAACCCAGGTTAGCGCTGTTCCTTGGTACGTGTCTGGAGTGCCACCACTGCTGTTCAATCCGCAGCTACATGTGTCTACGACAGTGCGAATAAATATGGGCCAGTTGGAGCGTGCTGCAGCATGTCAGGGTGGGGGCCTGGGAGGGAACCCTTGGAGGATCACTCCCCATTGCTTTTCTACCCCAAAAGCCAATGCTATTTTCTGCTTTTACTGGTGTCTGCTTCTGAATAGTTGGTGAGAGTTACTGTCTGTCAGCCAGCAGGCAGTGCTAGAGGTGATGCCTTCTTCCCAGGGTGGCACCATCCCCTTCACATACTCTGATCTCCGCTGTCCCAGTGTGTTTGCATTTAGCTCTGTTGACAGATCCTTGCTTTTTTGGCTGCAGAGCAAAATGCTACTGCTGTGCAATGAAGTTGGCACAAGGAACTGTATCCTTCACAGATACTAGAACTGGAAAGATGGACCTCTACCATATTGTCAAATTATACCTTATTAGTGTGTGCTCTCATGAATGTCTGCTACTAGAGTCGAGGAGTATCTCACATACAAATTGTAAAGACATTTCTCTCACTCAAATCTTGGAACTCAGAAAAATATTATTCATACAACACCCCTTGCATCTTTTTTAGTGAAATTTCACTGTGCTGTCCTGTCATTTTTGATGCTGTACAGTGTTTCTGTTACTGAGGAACACCAATCAACTTCAAAAAATCTGCTTTGGTGTAGAAATGGGCAGCTATTCAACTACCTGCATCCAACACAAATACCCACTGCAATTTGATGTAATTCACACAAAACTGAATTGGAAGGCCTAGGTGAAGATTACTGCACCGATCTGTTAGTGTTCCCCTTCCTGTAATATTATTTCTGGAAACCATATTTTCTGGAGGTGTTCCTTTCAGAGGGAATTATGCCAAAACAAAAGTATTTCTGTGCAGTACTATCCTGAGGGTAACAGACATTCAACAGGTTATTTTAGCATCGTTGGCTCCTTCAGTAGTTCCTCTATGTTCTCTGTTGCAGTGGGTGTCACAATAAATGTGGTAGTATCCTGGCTTGAGAATTTAATTGTTTCTCTACTCATCTCTCCCCTGCCCCCAGTGTGTATTTATTAGTAAATCTCCATGCTGTGTTCCTGGTAGAGGTATGGATGTACACTGGACTCGGTTGCCTCACTTCAAATCTTACATGATTCCTGATTTGAGGATAAGAATTATGAGGGGGAGACAGATTTCCATGATATATTTGAGGAGTGCTGAAATGTTAATGCCTTAAGACTGAAACTGTGGGATTTAAATCACTACATTGAGTAGCATACAGTACAGAGAGATTGATCCCAGAAAAGTACCAGAGAGGTTGTGTCTCATACAGGCCCAACCACTATGGAGTCATTCTTCAGAGACAGACCAAGTAACAGAAGAACCACAGCCTTACCTGCAAGGTGCCTTTTCATGCGTGCTTTTTTCTCTCCTTTTAAGTTGTCCTCAAGGAAAAATAAGAGCAAAAAGTCCCTGTGCTTCTTGCTGCACATCTACATCACTTCATAAATAATAGTAGCTGTCTTAAAAGCAGGGGACAGGCAGAGGGTTACAATGGATGAAAGCTTGTTAGTAAGTTAGCTAGATAAATGCTTAAAAGAACAGCAGCAAAGATAATCCTGCATTTATTTCTAGAGGTTTCCCCAGATAACCCTTTTCTGTCTTTCCTAGTCCTTTTCTTGAGTCAAAGTAAGGGCTCTACAGAAACCCGAAAAACAAACCTGCAAATTTGGGGTGTTCGTGTGATTTGTGATTGCCCCTCCTTTGGCTCATCGCTTTCATTTCTGAGCATTCGACAAATTTTTTGTCCAATATGTAGTGGCATTATGAGTGATCTGTTGCAGAGACTCCCTGGCACAGAGACTACTTCACTCTAAACTTACTGAGTGACATGTGCAAAATTGATCATTTCAAGAGCCTTTTGTATAACACAAAACTTCAAGCAGAGAACCCAAGGCATTTCCTTTCATCAACCTGGTTCTAATTTGATCAAAGCACGAAAAAATTCAACCCGCCTTATTTCCTGTCCTGTTCTTTTACACTTTACAGCACATTATATATCAATCTCATATCCCTGAATTTTAAGAAGCAACCAGTTATATAATTGGATCAACAGTTGCCAGTCACTCCAGCACAGCACTGCATTATTACTAAGCNTGTGATTTCTTCTGATTTTGCAACTCCAAGCACAGACATTTACTGATGCATACCTGTTTCTAGTTTGGCTTTTTGTGTCTCTCTTTCTCAATGTACACACACAAAGACATGCTCATTTGTCCATGTGTTTAGGTATATATATGTGTTATATAAACATATACATATGTTTACAATATAGACTTTTTTTTAAAGAGCATTCATTTAATATATTTTACATATGCGTAGGCACAGACAGACAAAAGCATACATATGTAAAAATGTAATATCTCTCCTCACCAGTCTGATTCTGTGCCCTACAGGACTTCACCAGGAAAAATTCTGGAGCAAAATGCAGCTTTAAGCGTTTCACTGTAATTAAAATTGCCCAATAATTTTCAAAGTTATAAAATTCAGGTGAGAAGATGTCTGGATTTGGAAGTCTGTGGGTCTTTCAGAAAAAAATCCTGATTTGTTCTTTTTTTTTTTTTTAGTGGGTGTCAGTGTTCCCTTCATGTTGTCTTTATTTCAGTCTTAAATTGGAATAGGTTCCTGGCCCTTCATACCACTGTGCATTGTACACAGGCTGATAAATGAGGTAAGTGGGCTTATCACTTTTGAAGCCTGTTTTACAGTACTGTATTTTTTCTTTAGCAATTCATGCTGTGTNGAAACCCGAAAAACAAACCTGCAAATTTGGGGTGTTCGTGTGATTTGTGATTGCCCCTCCTTTGGCTCATCGCTTTCATTTCTGAGCATTCGACAAATTTTTTGTCCAATATGTAGTGGCATTATGAGTGATCTGTTGCAGAGACTCCCTGGCACAGAGACTACTTCACTCTAAACTTACTGAGTGACATGTGCAAAATTGATCATTTCAAGAGCCTTTTGTATAACACAAAACTTCAAGCAGAGAACCCAAGGCATTTCCTTTCATCAACCTGGTTCTAATTTGATCAAAGCACGAAAAAATTCAACCCGCCTTATTTCCTGTCCTGTTCTTTTACACTTTACAGCACATTATATATCAATCTCATATCCCTGAATTTTAAGAAGCAACCAGTTATATAATTGGATCAACAGTTGCCAGTCACTCCAGCACAGCACTGCATTATTACTAAGCTGACTATAATTTTGAAGCTCTTTTTTATTACGCGTATGACTATATTATCACTGTACACATATTAGGACAGCTGAAATGAGCCCCTTAAGGAAAATAAGGGTTCAAATAACATTGACAGGGTAGATAGACTGACAAAATTGAGTATTCACCCCTGTTAGAACCGTACTGCCTCATGGCACGGTTTCAGGAGAAAGGAAAGGAACAGTAGCTGTGTGCAAATCAGAATATTGCAACAGTGGTGAAGTTGACCATCTTTGTATGCTTAAGCAAATTAAAAATCAAGTGTGTTTTCTGGTCTCAAATGTAATGGGTCACATAAGAATTTTGCATTATGTAGGTCTTTAAATCCCATTCCTTCACTCTCTAAACTGCTTCCCAATAGACACATGCACACACAAAAGTTCAAAACAAAGCCATTCTGGCTACTGCACGTGCAGTGTACCTTTCTGGTTCATTGTGCAGTTGTCATTTGCATGTGACAAAAGCAAGCACTATTTCATTTCAGTAATTTACACAATTATATAAGATTGTTAAAAATATTAAGTAAATAATGGTTTTCCTCCCCTTAGCCTGAGATGTTAGTCCTTGAAAGACCTTGAATCTTGTCTCAGTAGTATCTCCATAAATAAAAATGAGTGACAGCCTTTTAGAAAACTCGATGTCGATGTTTTATACCATTAATTCACACATAAGCATTGTTAGTCAAATAAGCATTTAATTCCCAATAGCCTGAATATTTCAATACCTTGTAGCAAACAAATAAATAGAATATACACAATGGCAAACAAATTATGGAAAATATTCCACAGAGTTGACATATGAACTCATAACCTTTTAGGTAAAGGTAAATGACTATTAATGTAATTTCATTATTTTAAGGACCTCGCTCCTTTTTTTTTTTTTCTGTTTGTATGCAATCCATTCGTATGCATTAGCTTGAAAGAATTAAACCTGTAAATCATAGCTTAGGCAATAATAATAATAAAAAAAAGAAAATGATGTGATTTCTTCTGATTTTGCAACTCCAAGCACAGACATTTACTGATGCATACCTGTTTCTAGTTTGGCTTTTTGTGTCTCTCTTTCTCAATGTACACACACAAAGACATGCTCATTTGTCCATGTGTTTAGGTATATATATGTGTTATATAAACATATACATATGTTTACAATATAGACTTTTTTTTAAAGAGCATTCATTTAATATATTTTACATATGCGTAGGCACAGACAGACAAAAGCATACATATGTAAAAATGTAATATCTCTCCTCACCAGTCTGATTCTGTGCCCTACAGGACTTCACCAGGAAAAATTCTGGAGCAAAATGCAGCTTTAAGCGTTTCACTGTAATTAAAATTGCCCAATAATTTTCAAAGTTATAAAATTCAGGTGAGAAGATGTCTGGATTTGGAAGTCTGTGGGTCTTTCAGAAAAAAATCCTGATTTGTTCTTTTTTTTTTTTTTAGTGGGTGTCAGTGTTCCCTTCATGTTGTCTTTATTTCAGTCTTAAATTGGAATAGGTTCCTGGCCCTTCATACCACTGTGCATTGTACACAGGCTGATAAATGAGGTAAGTGGGCTTATCACTTTTGAAGCCTGTTTTACAGTACTGTATTTTTTCTTTAGCAATTCATGCTGTGTTTTTAAGTAATGCAATAAAACCACTTCACCACCTTCCTGCATAAAATTGATTGTTGCATGAGGAGCACCGTCATCTTCATCTGCTGCTGTGTTCTTTCTTAAAAAAACCCCAGCAACATGCACACAAAACAAGCCCACATGCAGTTGAATAGCATGTGTATATGCAAGCATGTACATGCAAACAGAACTAAATATGTATCCTATGCTACAAATACAGAAATTGTATAATCCAAGAAACAAGTACTGTACCCTCTTCCTCCCTGCCTCTGCCCATCCCTAGGATAACAGGAGAATTGAAATTCCCATTTTCAGACTCACTACAGATTAATATGGTTCAACATAGATATTTATTTCTCTGGTAGTTTCCCATGCATCTTCACAGTGAAGTTGATAGAAATTAGTACAGCAGAATGCATAAAGCAGATGTTATCCCATTAATTAGCTCTGGACCTGAGCAGGCTCAAGACTTTCCCATTTTCAGGCCGATAGGAATTGGTCCCAGTGAGCGTGCTCCATATCCACATTTAGTATCATCTCATAAACAGCACTGAAAACACAGCAGGCCCTTGATGAAGATACATTAGCTTAACCTTCATGTAATTGGTCACTGGTGACCAGCTGTTTGTATTGTGAGTTGATGACCAAAGAGATGTAATAAATTATGAAACTTACTGCTTAAATAGAGGGAACGACTGTTCTGTTAAAAGCCTTGCTTGTAATAATGGTAAAATGATTACACCTCAAACAGAAGAGCCTGGGATCTGATAAAGCTAACAAAGTCTTTCAGATGAAGGTGTTTTCAGCCTGCTTTAAAGGACACGTGTAAAATATTTTTTTCCTCTCAGTGCAGTGTCTTATGTTGGCTGAATAGCCAACTTTCAAAGCTTAGCCTAATATTGATTAAAAATAAATTGGTAAATCAAGATACTTTCTTTTTGAGGGGTTGTGAGGATTAAAGTAATTAACCAATTTCTGTGGTTAACAAGAAACAAAAGAAATTTTCACAATAATTATATTCTATACATCAATTCAAAGTCACTGCTAGACGTGTTTTAGAAAAGAGTTGATTAGCTGGTAGAATAACCAGGATAATAATCAACTATGGAAGTAAGTAATTGACACAACTTTAATGTTTAATAATGAATAGCATGCCAGGGGCAAAATAAAGGGAAATCTGCTTTCTGAGAACCAGTTCAGACCTAAAATTTTTGAGGCCAAATACAGCAATTACTTGAGACTCCTGGACTGCTTCTGTGGTATTGTAGGAAAAGTAGCAGGTGTAGTTAAATTGAAAGCACACAAGTGGCTGTATTAAATGTAGTAGTTTCTATATGCTGCAATTTAGTTTCAAGCCTTTTTCCTGCTGAAGACTTAAAGGTTGCTTTTAAAAATGCAGGAGTGTAATGAACACCTACTCTTCCCTTTTTCATTTCTCAAATGGCATTATATTAACAAACTGTTCATTAAATCAATAAGAGTCAAGAATAAGTATATGATTTGCTTGTCTCACAAGTGATAATTTCTCTCTCTAAATATTTGCATTTAAAATTTGGGCTACATCCAAATGCCCTAACTTCACAATAAAAAAAAATCGAGTTTATTTTTTTTAATTCTCATATTTCATTTCTTACAGGGACCTTCCAATAATTTAAACTATTTACAGTGCCTCAAAGATCATTATTTCCCCATGACTCCTCAGAGAAATATTGGAGCCACTCTATTTACTGCTGACATTAGATTTACCTTTGAAGGCTGGTTTACAAAATGGAGACATTAGGATGTGAAAGCCATTATTTTTTTTACACTGCTCGGAATGCTAAGTTTTTGTGTTTGCTGTATTAGAGTAAACATTGCTATATTTACTCAGTTTGTTATGGAAACTTCAAAAGCAGATGCATTAAGGTATTTTGTTTTTAAAAACACACCATTCTTTATAAGGAAAAATATAAATACTGTTTGGGGGGCTTGTCACAAATGTATATTTAAAAACACCCTCCTCCCAATCAATGAATAAAAATGCTTTTTGGTATTTTAAATGGAGGTAGAGAATTGCTCAACGAATAGAAAAGCAGGTGGGGTAGCACATCCTGATTCTTATAATTAAGGCTGTAAAGAAAGATGGGAGATATGTGCACTGTTTGTGTCACTGTAGTTGTGATCTGTGAAAATAACTTCAGAGCAGCCTTTCTTAATATTAAAATGACTCTCTTGCTGTTCAACTAAAAATCAATACAGCTCTCAATTTTAATAAGGAACATGAATCTGAAAATGTGTTTAGTATCAGGTTATATAAACACACCCTAATGAGATACTATAAAATCCATCACATTAAAGGCTGGTTCCTACAAGGTGTATTAGCTAAAAATGTTCAATATATTAGGTCAGTGTGCAACACTACACATAATAAAGCAGGTCTGTCAAGGCAAGATGCATGTTTTGCCCCTTAAAACTGTTATGTTTTGCACATTTTATAAGGTTCTTTGAATACATGAATAAGATAAGTTATTCCCATCTCTTTCTTAAGCAATCTCAGAAATGGCTGTGACCTGAAATTGGAAATCTTGTAAACACCCATCCAAAGAAAATGTGTGCAGTTCTGTCTTAAAGAGATGGTACATGTTTAATTATCCCAACTTCTTCTCGGAGAATACTATTAACATACACATTAGCATCGTCCCATTGGTTCCTCCTGCTGCTCCACCTTAGGGGCAGCAATAGGAGCTAATCTTATTGCTCCCATGCGCATAATAATGAAATTTTGTCTTGTCTCTAAGGC
>VZTO01012028.1:0-14876 GCA_013400615.1 Syrrhaptes paradoxus
TTTTTTTTTTTTTTTACTACGAAATACCTTGTTATATTTTAACTGAAAAGAAGGTGGGACAAAATACTTAGAAATAATTCATCCCTATACTCTCCCTGCAAATGTGTTTGACACCTGTATATAACCAAGCACACATTTGGGCAGTCAATGCAACTATCAAATATATTGCAGGAGTGGTGAAAGAAAGCCTTACTTCTGTCTTTCTGCTTAGCACTATTCACATGCAACAGTGTTGGTGGCAAGTATAACTTTTTTGTAATTCCATGAACTTTATCTCTTGAGACAGTATGGCTTAGCCCTAGGACACAGTATTCATTTGTTTTGCTTGTCTTAACTGTACCAAATGATCTTACCAGCTATCTGATGATCAGCTGAGACAGTAAAATATTTTGGATTTTTTTACAATCAGTGTGTATATTTCAAAGGAAAGCAACTGGCTCATAATCTCCTTCTACTTCATTCAAGTAAGAAACGCTACTGCATGTGATTCTTAGTAACTGAGGATCATACAGCACTGCTTTGTTCAGGGTAAGAATTCTTAGCTCATGTAAATGCGTAAATCAAACCATAAGCTGATTGTTTAGTAAAACATAAGAACACAGAAATAATTATATGACTCCAAAATGCATCACAGACATGTGCCTACATGATTTTTCTCACCATTGCTCGTGATTGTCAAGTACATATCACTGTTTCTTGCTTTCAGCAGACTTCTATTTGCTTCTGGAAGAAACGTAATACTCTGCTGTGCCTCTGGTACATGGAAGTGCATATGGTAGCTTCTTATGAACTTAAGGATGGATTTCTGTAAAACTAATGTATTATATTAAAATGTGAGAAAACTGTCAGGTACATACAATTGTCGGATATTCCAGATGGTAAATAAAACCAAAGCACACAGTAGAAAAGGAAGTTAGTAAAACTATGTGTTGAAAATATTTTTTTTCTTTCATTTTGTTTTTCCAAGTAAAACCTCAAAGTGACAACCAATTCAAAAGTCCGTGGAAAAGTTTCACCAGGGGTTATAGTTTATCTGTGTTGATAAATCCTGGCACTATTGTTCCCATCTCATCAATGTCTCTTATTGAGCAGAATCCCAAGAATTACAGGTTGACATACATGTTTGTAGAACGGTGAGTAGTGTTGGTTTTAATTAGAAGAGCTGAAAGTAAATTACAAATATTACTTTTGTAGCTGCATTTTGCCTGTTGGCATGTTACATTTTAAAACTGTGGGATTTTTTAAGTAATAACATTTTAAAATCTACTATATAGCTTAATTGGAAAAGATACCTTTTCCTTTTCTTAGTTAGGTATTTGCTTCCTGTCACTAGCAGTCTTCAAATAAGATCATGTACATTGTTTTTTAACCTGAGATTTAATAGGAGTAAAAATGTGATTTTAAATTCTTCATGCTAGGGAAGACATTTTACATTTCCTCAAAACTCATTTATTATATCAAAAAATTGTAAAACTGTCAGGATTTTTGTCAACACTGAACTGTTTAGAGTCAGTACATGGTAACGAAGAGTGGTGGCATACCTTTGCAGAGATTTATTTTTTTTTAAATAGAATGTTGCATCCCTCAGTATCAGAATTTGATATAGTTATTCAACAGCTAAATCTAAATTAATTGTTCTGCCACAGTGAAACATTAAAATAATTTTATCTGTATTAAATAAGGTATGCCATTTGTCATGTTCTATGTATTACAAAATAAATCCTCTGTATAGTTGTGTTTCATCCTTCTTAGGGCTTTATTTAATGCATTTTTCATGACATCATCAAGACTTTAATGTTTTCCTTGAAGCTGGTTGCTATAATACTATTTAGATAGTCCTATAGTGTTATTTTAGCTCACTAAATAACTTTCCCTCAGGCAAGTAGGATCAAAGTGCTTTGTGCCTTTAGTTATTGTCAGTAACCAGGACAGTTGCTATCTCGATCTTTGCTAAGCAATGATTTGCGATGCTTTGCTTGAAGTTACATAGGATATCTTTGTCCCTTGAGACATGGGGAACTCCCTCATCACTTAAGACAGTTGCTGAGTATCGTACTTTCTGATTCTTAGCATCTGCATACATTCACTCAGTATGGGTATCTGGAGTTCAGTATGATGAAAGCTCTTTGTGATTTTCCATTTTCCCATAATTGTTTGTTCTAATAAACTGACTTTTGGTAGATAAAATGAACAACAAGATTCAGAAGTTAATGAATCTAAAGGAACATCTGTTAGAAGGACCTTCATTACCATATATTTCCAGGGAAATTAGAACATAAGGCAAGACAGAAACTGATGAAGAGCCTGTTTGGCTTAAGCAAATGAGTAATGTGGCCCAAGACAGAGGATGAGCTTTTCAGTCAGATACTAATAAGCATTGCATTGTTTTTGGCAGTTAACCCCAGATGTTAATCTTATGTCAGCTGCATTGTTCTGCCCTTTTTTCATGCCAATGTAATTTATTCATCCTGGCAGGATACACTTTTCCCTTTGTTTTTCTAAGGCACCAACCCACTATATTTTATCTAGAAGGCTTAAAAAATACCTGTCCCTTCATTCAGAATGTAAAATGTCTACAAGTCTGAAATTAAGTTTCTTAAATCAACTTTATGCCGTGCTGTAGAATCCAGTGAACACACAAACATCAGTGTCTTTTGTATTAAGAAAAAGAAACCTCAAGGTTGTTAGCATAATGTATCTTTTTATTTCTCCCTCTTTCCCTTTATGATCAACTGTGGTAGTTAAAAATGCATTTTGTATAAGTGGTTGTAGACACACAAAACAAGCTTTCACACAACAGGCACTCTGAGATGAAAAAACAATTGCAACAATACTTTTCACACAGTGAAACCTAAAGCACATTTATTAATCACTCAGTCCCAGATTTACTATTTTGCAGCTAACACTTTTTCTGACATGGCAAACAACGTATAATGAAATAAAATTATGTCTCCAGACAGATCTGGTATTTATAATTAAGAGACAAGAATCACTCTTGAAGTTCTTATTGATACTAGTTCTCTGTTATAGAACTGACTGACTTAAATGTCTCTTTATTACCCCAGAGACACTAAGCTTCTGAAAATTGGCCAGGTACTGTTTTTTTTTTTTTTTTTCCTCAGACTAGACATTTTATGAGAAGTTTGATAGAACTAATACAAAGATTTTTAAAACTTGAGCGAGGCTGTAGTGTATTTTTAAATTGGTCTGATCCTTGGGGAGATAGGAAGTAATGGTATCTACAAACTTGCAGCAAAAAAAAAAAAAGAAAAAGAAAAAAAATAGTTTTCTGTTGCTTGGGCTAAGGAGGTGCTTAAAAATATGTCTTGGAAAGTTCGCAGGATGTTTTTAAGAACATAAAATAAAGCCTGTGTATATGTAAATTGACTTTGCATCTTTTGACTGTAGCTGGTTTTCTAAAGCAAGAAGTGGAGACGGGGGAAGATGTGGCAAAAAAGGACATACTGCGAATGATGCATCTATTTATAGCAACACATTCAGTTATCTGTGGTCACACCTGTGTTTTAGGAGCAGGCAGAATACTCATCATTTACTGTGTAGACTAAAAATCTCCTGTGTCTTTTGGTATTCCTCACCACTAGCTGCTTTCCCCAGATCTCATGGCTGTCCTGATTTACTCCAGCCTTGAATTCCAACCTTGAACAACTTTTCCATAGCTAGCTCCTGGGTCTAAATATTCTTTTAATGCTAAGCAAGCCTATGTGATCTGTTTCTTCTGCTGTCATTTGGTATAGTAAAATTGTTTCTATTTGTTTAGGTGGTTTTGCATACCCTGGCTCAGTGCTTATGATTTCTTTATGACCATCCTGATCCATTTTGCTTCATTTTCAGAATTGGATATGCTCCTTGATATTAGAGGCATCAAACTTGCTTTCCAGGGCTATGCAGAGCAATTAAAATGAGAGTTTTCAGGCCAATTATTTCTTGATATTTCTCTGCTCTCCTGAATAATAGGCTCAGATGATATCACCCAGTGGTGGCATTATCACAGTACACTGCACGTTCATTTTCACTTACATGCAATTATTAAATCTTAAAGTAATTTTAAAGATGAATTTTAAAACTATAGTATGCACATGCTGAAAGAGTGGTTGCTGTATTATTACAATAATATTTTTTGTACTGGACCCAGTTCTGCCTTCCATAGCTTTAAAAATTTCTATTACTTTTGTAATTCTTGAACATACAGTGTTTTCCTATTTTGCTCAAAGGAAATTACTTCATGGGAATAATGACCATGTAAGCCATTTACTACCTCTTACAATACATCTTGAGAATTTATTTTAGTGAGTTTAAAGAGATATTACTATTTGCCATGAGGGATCAAAAACAGACCTGTAATGTTCTAATTTAATAATGGAGCTACTTTTAAAATTCAGTTTCAGTTTCAAAAATCTTTGATTGGATTTTGAAATTTCAGCAATTTCAATAGTCACAAGGTTTCTGTAGTAGTTGTGTTTCCCTTTCTAGGATAGTTACTCATTTGGGAATCTGATTATTTGCTTATAAGAGAATTCAAGTCTAGTATTATATTTAAAGTTCAATAGTGATGATTGCCTGTTTAGCTTTACCATTACAATGAATACAATTGGGTAATGGCTACTATCAAGTTCTACATTTTAATGTAAAATAGCATCTACCTTACGTTATCATTGTTTGTGAGAAATGGTATAAATGTAGCATGTCAGGATATGGAACTTGTGACAGTGTATTTTGCCTGATTATGTGCTCAGTAACTTAGGAAATTACTGATATACGGACAGATTACTCTGTTTTTAATTTAGAGATGTCCTTTAAAAGCAGCAAAGATCTTGGAAGAGTAAAGGGACATGACTCAGTATTTCTGCTCTCAAATAATATTCTAATTTGCAGTTGAAAACATTCCCAGTTGTTCTAAATCTTTATACTAAGCATGCATGGACATATATTGTATAGGGGAAAAATAATTTTATTAATTTATAGTAATCAAATACCTCTGTGTTTCCTTAGTTTCACAGAAGACATAAAATTGTACCTCAGCTTTGAGCAGGTTTTTCTTAGAGCAACCCAATGTTCACTACAGATGGAGAAGTTCAGTAAGCACCACTAGATTTCTTGTTTACTAAACCAGAACCTCCGGTGAGACTTTAAGTCCAGAAAAGAGTAGTTGAGCAGTAGTTGTAATTACTACTTCTCTTTGATTTTGAAGTAAAATTAGTTTTGCAGTTATAGGAAAAAACATTATTTTAATGGATATTAGTAATTTACACTCTGTTGTTTGTGTGTGTGGCTTTTCTTTGTTTGGCTGTATTTTCTTTCTTCTGCCACCTTTTTTGATAGTGAATCGAAATTCTCTTGTAAATAGGCATGATTACAGTGCTGTTAATAGCAGTTCAAGCATATATACCTAAAGAGAATTTCATCCTCTTTACTGTCAGTTTATAGCAATGTTCACTGTATCCAGTAATGATGTTTTCTGAATGCAGGCTGAGAATTCTAATAGGAGCTGCATTATATAGCTAAATGCTTTCTGGTTTTTGAATGCTTGAATGCCTCATTCAGATTATCTTTTACTCTTCATCAAAAATTAACAAATTATAATATAAACTCTCTAGACCATAACCCCCTTCTTTCCTTTGTTTGCGCAGCAGCTAATGTAGAGAAGTCCTGGCTCATGGCTTTTAGGCAATATACTGTATATAGAAATAATAATACATTTAAATTCAACTTTAAAATGAATAGATTATATGCAGTCAACGTCCGTGACAAGAGACTCTGCCTCTGTTAACAAATGTGTTAGGTGAAATGGTAGTTACTTTCATTTTATTAGAAATATTGCATTTCTCTTTCTTGAAATTTGCTTTCACACATTGCCTCCCATTCTGCTACTGCTGTTGAGTAAAAGCTAATGAAAAAGAACAAATGTTAATATACAGGGGAGATCAACAGAAATTTTAATCATTTGGCTTTGCTGAAATAAGAAGTACTGACTTATTATTGGAGGCTAAGTCTACTGCTTTTTCTGATGCTTGCCATTGTATTAGTACTCCAGCTTATGGAAATAAGGATGCTGATTTTTATGCTGGTTTTACACATATTCATTTCTTTGGTTTTTTTTTTTTATTTACAATGATGTGAGACGAATGGCTCTGTGGATTGTTATTTCTACTTTATTGGTCTGAATTCTTTAGAATTACTACATTTCAGACAAATTACTCTAGATTCTGCAAGTCTTTCCAAATAAATACCGATTGTCCCAGAAAATGGATGGTACAAGGGCACACCATCCATGTTACTGCCATTCAAGTTCTTTACACAACACCAGGATGTGAAAGTAATTCCAGTATTTCTCCCTTTTCAGCCTATTCCTCCTTAACATGGGGGCCATCCACACCTTCTTCATGACAGATTTCATGGACTTTCCCAGTGAAGGCAGATACACATTGATGTTTTTCTCGAAGTCAGAGTTCTAACCAGTCCCCTGCTTTTGCATAACACATGCCAAAATAAGGAGGCATTCAGTTTGATTGTGTAAATTTTGTCTGATAATACTCCATGTAGCACAGTCCCTCAATAAGTACATGTGCACTGTGTTTAATTCTGTGGCTAAAAGTACTGGTGAAGATTAGAAGGTTCTTATTTCTTGCTTGCATATAAAAACAAAGTAATTTTTCCATCCCTGGAAGCAGTGAATTCTGACTTAGCAGCCTTCATTCCTTGTGTTACGATAGCAGCCTTGCTCTTGCTAAAAGCATGTAGGGTGCTGTTAGAAGGTGGGATCATCCACTGAGACCTCTCTCCTTTAAGGAATTTGCTGATGCTAAAATGCAGGATGGAAAAACTGAGATTCTGAACCACTGGCTCAGAGATAATCAGCAGGCAGATCAAAAACTTGAGGAATAAATTGGAGAACAGCAGCAGTATCCTGAGCTGTTATCAAAAGCCATGGACCCTGAATAAATGTTTCACAGGATAATGTCAGAGGCAAGTATCATGTCACGTTTAAGAACATGTCCCAGTTGGTTTCTCTGTACCATAAGTGCTAGATTTTAAATCCTTGTATTTTTTTTAAAACACTACAGTATAAAAGTCAGTGAATAGATTTTTACTCATCCCACAATATTATGTTTGCCTTCTATCGAATATGTCCAGGGAAAATAGAACTAGCTTGTCTTAGCTATTTGCATAGGAAATGTTCTGTGCTTGTGCTGGTTGTGCGCTTATATCCATGGCACTGAGTTAATACCTGAAATCTTTGTTCTTCAGCTAAATTGCTTTTTAGCCCCTTTTTTTTTGGCTTCACACTTTATGTGCTGCTTCAATAAGAGACATCTACCTGTACATATATTTATTGTAGTCTTAATTTATCTCAGCATTCTATTAAAAATCACATAATTTTTGCACCACAGATAAGAAACCAGATTAAATTTTCTAAAATATTATTTTCTTTGGAGAGTTACTGCTCTGTGTGTGTATCTGTATGCATTGAGCAATATTTACTGCCGTGGTACGGCCTGTCTATGGGTCCTGGGAAAAGCTTGTAGTTCTAGAAATTGTCTGTATATTTGCAGTATATTTATTTCCTATTTGGGCATTATCCATGTGGAGGAAAATATTATTATGAATTTATAAATTTTAAAGTTATTTTTTTTTTCTTCACAATAGTCACAGGAGAAGAATGGTCAACTTTAGCTTTTCTCTTTTTGCTCATCAAGCCATTCTCATGTTGGTGATTAAATCTCTCGCTTTTTGTTTTGTTTAGTTTTGTTGTTTTTTTCTCTCTGAGTACACTGCAAACATGGTCCAACAGGCAGCTCCCAAGTGGGCTCAAACAAAGAATGTTCTTGTTGTTGTCTCTGTTCCTAAATTGAGGGAATCGTTGGTGAACCAACCCAAACAGCTTACCACCACCGACCGCACAGCTTGGTCTCCTTGTACCACTGCATCGTGGCCATGGGGGGCCAGCGGGGATGAGGCGATGTGAAGGATTGCAGCAAGAGGTGTTCCTCACACTCATCCTTGTCTGACAAAAACTCAGAATGACTGGTCTCTGAGGAAGGCAGGTTCTGCCCTGAGCAGGTTCTGCCATTTCTGTAGGGAAGAATAAACCCATCCCTAATCTGCCCTGTCTGAGGGAGAAGAGAAAGGAAAGGGAATCATGACAGAAAACTAAGTTACCATGTTATCTGCATGAAAAGTAGGACACAAGGCACAGCACGGGGTCCTGAGGGGTCAGGAGGGATGACTCCTGCTCCCCTTTTGCTCCCCATGGCTGTGGCAAGGGCTGTAAAGCTGGGACCTCACCCCAGCAGAATGGAAACTGCCCCCTCCTCAAATCTGTTTTTTAAGGATGATTAGCTGTAAAGCCGTATTGCTACTTAGGAATTCTGTTACCTACAATGTTAAATAAATTTTAAAGCAGTTACAAGAGAGCTGGGCAGCTGAGAAAGAATCTTGTAAACGTTTTCCATTTAGTTTTTATTTGTTATTGCTTTTGTTTTGCACAACTATTCTTGTGGTTATAATTTCTTTCTTGGTAGTATTCCCCAATGATCTTATTCACAGCAGTGCATTATAACAAGAAAATGGACAGTCTTGTACACATCAGTATGTGCTGGTTTTATTGACAATAACAAGGAATGCCTAGTTCTTATGTTTCTCTAGATTTTAAATATTTTTAAGTGTATTAAATGTATATGTGTTTCTTTTGGAATATATTTTTTAATGTGGCATGAAACACTTCCATAACAGATTCAGATGTTGTCTAGTTTTATATTAAAATGGAAATACTAATAAGCCACATGGAACTGTACAACAGAACTGAGTTAAATCCCCAAAGTCAGCATGATCAGACAGAAGGGTGAAATGTCAGACCTGGCATAACCCACTTCATTATGCCTCGTTTTCACAGTGCTCACACAACAGTGGATGATCTTAAACATCATAATTGAATAATTATGACTCAGGATGTTTTGCCTTGGGGCATAATTTCAGCTTTTCCTGATGTGGCAAATAATGTTCCATGTCATTTTGCATTAAGAAACACAGTAGCCAAGCTCTGTGTTATGCACTGGTAGCCTCAGACTAACAGCACACAACCGTCTGTAGTATCACGTTGGAATACAGCCCTCCAAAACCAACTCTGTGGAAAGTGGGCAGATATTTAAGGAGACTTTTGCATATCCTATGTCTGGTTGATGTCTGCAAACCTTTACATCAAAGCCTTGCATGTTTTTAGCAGAAATAGTGATGTGCCCACAAGTAATGCCCAGTTGTTTGAAGTGTGTGCGTCAACATGGTGTGCAGGTTGGTTTGTCAGTACAGCTAAGAATTGGGCCTTTTGTTAGAAATTGTATGAAAATGTTAAAAAAAAAAAATTCTGTATTGAGCCACAAATATAAACAGTACTATTGCAGATGGCATTTCTTTTAAACAGATAGATTTACTTTGAGAAATGCAGCTGACACCACAGGATGCATGGCACACAGTAAGGTTTTGCATAAAGGTTTACTCTTTGAAAAGTAAACGTAATTTATGCCCAGGTGAAGTGATGTTCGATGTCCTTTTCACATATAGTTAAGTGTAGATCCAGCCTCTATTTTTGCTTCATCACAAAAATAAATGACGTGCTCAGGGAGTGCTAGATCTCATCACATCACAGCTTGATTCTTCTGCACTGCTGGTGAGTTTGCCAGTGGCAGCCGAGGTGACATTAAATGAGTTTGCTTCTGGAGAAGAAGGGCCCCAGGAGAGGAAAATATAAGAGCTGCTTTGTACAGCTGAGTCACAGCTGACAATCTGTAGTTTGTATGAAAAAAAGGGCCAAATCAATGTCTGGAAATACAAGATTATCAAAGAAATCCCAGAATAAATTCAGTAGACTGGGTGTCACCTCTCATCTTGGCTGACTCCAAGCAGTTCGGTTTTGCTTATTTTGTGCGTAACAGTGCATGTTATTCTGTGACGTAGATTAGGATCAAAAACATTTCTGAAAGACTTCAAAACATGTATTGCATGAGTAAAATCCTGGAAATGATGACAGTGCTACCTACACTAAATGTTTTATGATATTTGTTGCTAAGGCTAAATAGCATATGTTTCTTTTCAAAAATATTACTTTATCTAAATGTCAGCTTTGTATGAGAAGAGAGATATTTCAGGGAAAATTTCTAATGAGTGGATGAAAAGTGAAATGATTTTGTTTGTGGTCGGGTGAACACTGATCTCTGAAATGTTCGGAAAGCTGCTGTACCTTCTGAAAACTGTAATTCCGGGTAGCATGAAGTGCTGTTCTCCATCATCTGTGCCCAGCTCCAAACCTGGGTTACATCCAGGTGCCATCTCTTCCTGTGGTTCAGATGCCACAGTTCTGTACAGTGTAGATCAAATGTGATCGATTCCCTCTATCTGAAAGAGCAGATGAAACTGCCTTACAGGTATCTTGGCTTGTCTAGCAAACTGTAGCCAGCATGATTCTTCAGTTGACTTTCCAGCTGTATTACAAAGTCTTGTTCACTCAGCAGTGAAAGCCTAATATGCATTGGAATTAAATAGAGTACAGGAAATTTGGGACATCTATATGTATGTAAATTGTTTCCATTTATTTTGTGTAAGCCTTTGACTTACTAAGGAAAGTGGTGTTAAATATGTTAGACCCAACTCAGTATTTGAAACAACCCACTTTGGGGGAAAAAATAATGATAATATCCTGCTATTCTTTCCTTCTTGTAGTTGCAGTAAATGCTGGTATAAGTATTGCATGTGCTGGTGTGGCCACTTAAACAACTGTATGTAATAAGTTCCTATGTATTGCAAATGTATGTTTTACATTAAGATTAATAGGAATAATTTTTAAATTTTCTAATTTTACCAAAGAAAATATTTAGATATACAATACAGATAGTGGATGAAAATGTGAAAAGGCAACATTTTTATTCTGTGAGATTTAACAGTGTTTTATTTATGTCTAAATACTGGAGAGTATTTCTTTATCCACATCCCTCTAACTAGTTAAATCTTTTGTTATGTTTATAGTCAAGACAAGATGAATCAAACTAAAAAAATATCTATAGCTTGCCATGTTGTTTATGCGTGACTGAATGTAAAAAAATATTTGCAGAAACAGAACTTAACATTTATCTGAAAAACAAATCCAAATTTAACATTATCTGAGAACTAAAAAATGGGTATCTTTCATTGATAAAATGTATAATGCCATCAATTTTTTTTATCACATTGGTGACATAGGAAGTAAACATCTGAGAAAAAGAACTGTGACATTTTTGCAGCTTGTGCTGAGCATTTTCCTTGATTCTGCTTTCCATCATTAACTGGTTTTGGTTATAGCATATCTTGGACCTTGTCTGTCTGAGTGACACCAGCTCTTACTCTCAGTGTAGTTCACACTATACGTTTCACATTTCATTTTCTGAAAATTGGATGGGACATGATTAGGGAAGGACCCAATCTCTGCTCTATATGTAATGGGGTTAGAATGCAAGGACTTAAAAAAAATAATAATTGAGATACTCAGCTGCAGGAACCCTTG
Organism: Syrrhaptes paradoxus; assembly: GCA_013400615.1. Classification (NCBI taxonomy): domain Eukaryota; kingdom Metazoa; phylum Chordata; class Aves; order Pterocliformes; family Pteroclidae; genus Syrrhaptes; species Syrrhaptes paradoxus. The sequence goes on from VZTO01012028.1 coordinate 11,549, forward strand.
ACTCCTTGAATATAAATGAAGAAAAGAGGGCAAAGTAGCTGAAGTGTTTAGTGTCTATGAACCTGTGCTCCCGATGATTCCAATGATTTTTTTTTTTTCCCCCTCTGGACTAATTCAGTTACAAACACCATTCATTTCTGAGTTGAGCACTAAATCATACAACCTGTACTTTTGTAATCAAAAACCCCAGAGTTTTTAAGATAAAAACATATCTTAAAATACCGGCTGGAGCATATATAAACTGATTGTCAGAAATATTGAGTGCTCAACAGAACCTATTCTGTTTTCAGCATAGGAAGAGAGACTACAGCAGAGAAAACATTTTAAGCTATATGGTTTAGAAATTTATGCATTTCTCAGGAAAAAAAATAGGTCTCTGATACCAACTTACATAGTATTGAGAAACAGATAGTGCTCTCAATTTTTATTAATTGGTATAGTCACTAGGTATCTAAAATGTTGGTACATTTGGAAGATTGCCTTTGTGGAATATGACTAGTTTCACTTTCAAAGAACTAATTTAATCTACCATAGTTCTAATTTATTTATTTTTATTGGACCACTTTTGATTACACTTGAATTTAAAAAAAAAGTTTAAAAATCGTTTACATCTTTTGCCTTTAATGTTGCAGAGAATTAGGTCAAAATTTCATTCTGTCAAAGACTGAGGAACTCAGAAATGGCTTTTGCCTGTAGGACAGGAATGAATGCACATATTAGTTTAAAGGCCAGTGAAATACAACTGCAAGACAATCTTTGCCATTGAAATCATAAGATTCATTTGTCAAGTTGACAGGGAAGACAATCAAAATACTGATAAATTATAAAGCAAGGCAAATATTAAAATCCTTTTTCAAAATTAGTCATTTTTTGTTATTTACTGAGACTGTAGTGTTACAATCAATGGTTTGTAGGTACAAGGGTATCCCTGTATGAAAATAAATTTGCTAGTGTTATGTTTGTCCACCTTTTGTATTGGAGCATGGACAAAGCAGTAAATGTTAAATAACCATTTTGGAGTACTTATATAGGGCAGATTTTTTGTATTTCAATCACGGCAGTTGTAAATTTATACTAAATATATATATTGTTAGAAAAAAAAATATTAAAACTTTTCCTATTTAATCTGAGTATTCACAGTATGTTAAAGAAATGTCCTGTGAGGACAATATAATTCTCTGCATTTGAACCATGTGTAAGTTTGAAAAAATAGTGGAATTAATTGCCAAATATAACCAATGTGTTTGGACCTCTTTGGAGCTACTTGCCCAGGTGTAAGTAGCTGTACTTACTGACCCTTAAAAATGGCTGTGTTGGACATAAGGGATATAATATAGTTAGAGTAGCCTGTGGCTGTGTAAATTTTTAATTTAGTAATGCTTAATAATCCGCAGAGTGTGACTGTCAGTCTCCCTTTGCTCATCATCAAGATGTCTATGCTTCTAGATTTTTATGTTGCCTTCTCTTAATGCAAGGATTAAGGTTGCACATAAGAAAAATCACAACTGATGCTAGTTTTTCAGAGTCATAACCCAACAACACCAAGCTGCCTGTGTTGATTTCCGCTCTCGGAGTCCCAACTGGGCTTTCCAAATCAGTACTCTATACTGCACTCCTCCTGCAGTTGGGGCATAAGGAATAGTTGTATTGAGCAAGCACAGCAAGAATTCCTAGTGGATGAGAAGCTGCAAAACCCCCCTTTATGATGTGATTCAGTCTAACCAGGTGAGGAAAAGCATTCCTGATAATACTAGCTGAGGCCATTGGGACCCATCAGCAATGCACTCAGTCCCCAGTGCCAAATCTGAATAGTTTGTCAAAATAGCACTGTCAAAAGCACTGAACACCAATGGAGAAAGATTTCTCCACCAAAGCAGAAAAGCTGCAGTGGAGGCATTATCCAGAAGTTGTGCCTGTAGTACCTTTAATGACTTCTGTACTCCACCTCTATTTATGTGTGGCAAAGAGGGATCAGAGAATCCTTTCAGATCATCACACCCTAGTGCTGCTCTTGCACTTCACATATTTGTGGTCATTCAGCTCAACTTTACTGTCAGGAATCTGATCTTTTCTTCAGAGAGGAATTGCCTCCTACACAGTGCACTAAACTTACCTGCTATCATTTGGCATATTGAACCTGTGCTAGATCTAACGTTGAGAGTGGTTCTTACCCAGATAGAAAGGTAGAAGGTGTGTTGATCCCCATATAGATGGGAGAGAGAACGAATCTCTGCAGAGGGGAATAGCATCCTTAATTCATGTGTGTTTTTAAAATACATCTATTTAAACAACAATAGTTCATAGGAGGACCACGAAAATTATCAAAGGCCTGGAACACCTCCCCTACAAGGAGAGGCTGAGAGAGTTGGGGTTGTTCAGCTTGGAGACATTTCAAGGTCAGTTTGGATGGGGCCCTGGGCAACCTGATCTAGTGGAAGATGTCCCTGCTTACTGCAGGGGGGTTGGACTAGATGACCTCTATTGTCCCTTCCAACTCAAATTATTCTATGATTCTGATATAATCAAGAAATAACTTTTGCTATGTTAATAATCAAGCCCCAGTAAGTAATAAACACAGCCCCAAGTGAGAAAATAAAAACTTATGTTGAAGGGTTCGGGCATTACGTGCTAGAATACTGTCCTCAACTACAAATAAGTAAGGAAAATTAATTAGCCAGATCATAGTTTGTCATGCTCTTTTTAAGAAGCCCCGAGGGTGAGTCCTTGCACTGTGATAAATGTAGGTCTGTTGAGGAAAATTATTGAGCTGTGTGGCACCTTTGACTCATAGATCATATCTTTGTTTTCTTCTGTCACCCAACTAAGGATGTTGTTATTTTTTCCTTGGTAAATAAATTTTAATTAATGAAATTCCAGCTGTCTCATGCATAATGGTGGTGTAAATTTGAAAGCATTTAGCAGATGCCCATATAAAAATCCATTAACACATAGCAGGTTCTCTGACATTTTAAACCAATATGTCTCCAGCTGGAACAAATAACAGAAAACAAGTCCATATTCCTGAAAAATTTATGGCTCACTCTGTTGCAGGTAGAAGATTCCTATGCAGAAAGGGGCGTATTGTGGAAGAATATAAAAATGTCTTATGTTTTCAGTTTTATAAGAGGAAAGTCATGAATATGTTTTGTTGTATTCGTTTGCTCTTTATACAAACTGTGTACGACTGCATATAAAAAGAAGGAGCCAATTAAGATTCCAGGTAAAAGATGATACTGTATCTAAGTTTTCTTGGGCTGCATCAAAAGCAACGTGACTAGCAGGTCGAGGGAGGTGATTCTTTCCCTCTACTTTGCTTGTGTGAGACCCC
>VZTO01012029.1:5228-29814 GCA_013400615.1 Syrrhaptes paradoxus
CTCCAAGGAGACTTAATAGCAGCCTTCCAGTGCTGAAAGGGGGGGCTACAGGAGAGATGGGGAGGCACTCTGCATCAGGGAGTGTAGTGAGAGAACAAAGGGTAATGGTATAAGCTAAAACAGGGTAAATTTAGACTAGACATTAGGAAGAAATTTTTCACTGTGAGGGTGGTGAGACACTGGAACAGGTTGCCCAGGGAAGCTGTGGATGCCCTATCCCTGGAGGGGTTCAAGGCCAGGCTGGATGAGGCTTTGAGCAACCTGGGCTAGTGGGAGGTGTCCCTGCCCATGGCAGGGGGGTTGAAACTTGATGATCTTTAAGATCCTTTCCAACCCAAACCATTCTATGATTCTATGATTATGGAGTTTAAAAACAGATTTGACAGCTTGGAACAATCTTATGGTGAATATTTTGGAGAGGGTGGGGGCAGAGGCAGAAGAGCTGCCTTGTGATTTCTTTCTGGTGGGAAAATAGCATTTTAGTGAGAAATGAAAGTTTCAGTGGAAAAACGTCTGAAATCTTTGCTTTTCCCTAGAGCAACACAGTATCCGCTACCATCAGCATTTCATATAGTCTAATGACAAAATATTAATATGTGAAAAACCAAACCTACAGTTCACAGAAGGGCTTTGCACCAACCTCCTACAGTGCACAGACAAGCACTGGCTGATGGTTCTGCCAAACCCTGTCTGGAGCACCTGCTTCCAAGATATCAGTGAAACCATCTGGGAAACGTTCCAGCCCACACTAAAATAGAAAGACCTAAAGGAGGCTTTTCTGTAATTACTTGTGGCAGGATTACAGCTTCAAGAGCTGCCAGGGAAACCGCTCAGCCAGGGCCAAACCCTGTCTTGGGATGCAGGAGCAAGCTGGCCAGCTGTGCACGTGGAGGGAGGAGCAAAGAAAAGGGGAACGGGCCTTTGGCTGCATGCACCATGGCTAGGACCCATACTGGAGCACTGCCTCCGCACTCCAAAACAAGGTCTAACAACTTGCAGAGGGTTTAAAGAGGTTCTGGGCATCTCCATGGCAAGGCCAGCAGCCCTTCCTGTGAGATGAAAGCAGCCCCAGTGCCTTCTCTTTCTTCTTATTGAAGTGGAGTTTCACAAAGGGCTGTCATTGCACAGAAGCAGATATCTGATTGTGGGAGATTTTAAATTTAACAAAGACATAACAAAACCCACCGACGGGAAACTGGTTTCAGAAATTCAAATGGAAACAATATTTCTTAATGATAACCAACAACACACCCCCAGTGAGGCAGAGCCTTACATCTTGCTGAGGGACCTCTCTTCAGAGGCAATTCCTCGGGGCTTGCCCAGGGCAAGATGCTGCGCTGCCTCCCAGACAGGCATCCAGCCCTTCTCCCGGGCACAGCTTCCCAGCAGCTGGCACAACCGGACAAAGGGAAGGGCTGGACGTGCATCAAGTTTTTTCCTGCAGTAACTGCCAGGCAGGCTGGTGAATTCTCTCCTGCCAACCAGAGCACGTCAGTGACTGCACCGGTGAGGAAAAAGTAAACCACAAGCAAACCTTTCCACCCTGAGAATATATTTCCTCCTAGAAGCCTGCTGAAGCTCTCACTGGGAGGAGAGCTTGCTGGCATCGTTCTGCTACAGCACTGCTGCAAACGCTCCTGGTCGTCATTTCAGGCTGGCAAGACGCAGCCATCACCACCTATACACCCCTGACAGGACACAGCCACCACCAACCCTCTCTGTAGCTGCCTTCTCAGCACTGGGGAGGCAGTCCCTCTTCCATGGAGACTTTCTTTTTTGACAACATCGGACTGCAGCAATAGGTCCCTGCCTTCCATCCCAGGAGCACAAAAGCAGGTCTCTTTTCTTGGTATTGTTTGGCTTGGCTGGACAGTAGAGTGTTTCTGCAATCCCCAGTTTGGGGCTCCTGGGCATCCAGGGTTACGGACAGAAACGCAGTGCGTGTGGTTTCTTCTTAAATGCAAGCAGGCTCATTTCCTCATTTTCCTCTCTTTTCTAGTAGTTTTGCAGAGGTCAAGTAAGAAGACAGTGGTACAAAGTCACTAGTTTAAATTTTTCTCTATTGAGAAACCAGAATCTGCATTTTTAGGCCCTGCTGGCACATGGTTTCTGGCCAGCAAACAGAGGAACCACTCTGCATCAAGACCAATCCCAGATTTCCACAACAGGGGGATTTTCTGCTAGAAATGGGGCAACAACCAAAAATGTCCCCCTCACCAGAAGGAGAAAGAGTGGGAAGGCTGGGAGGGGATGTGTGAAAAGTTCGGATAAGAGAAAGGCAGCACATGGTTGAGAGCAAGTGCTATGCTCCAGGTTTCTGCTGTGAGCCAGCAATGAAAAACATCTTTCCTTGTCACCAGCCTTGGGAGGAAGTTTAGCTGTTTGGGGGTGTTGAGGAGGACAACATTCCCATCTCTGGGATCCTCCTTGACACCCAGCTGGAAAGGCTTGGTCAGCCTTCAGCCAGGTCTGGCAACTGGAACTGTCTGAAAAGTAAAAACAAGAGATTTTTTTTTTTTTCCCTTCAATCTACACTCCCAGGGGCATTGACCACATCCTAAGATCCGACGGTCATCTTCACACAAACTCAGGCCATGAAGTGAGCTCAGTGAAGCTCTCAAGCATTTTTTTTTTTTATAATACATAACGAGTTAACGAATATAACAAGTTCTAGGCTTAAGCTGCAGCAAGAGGCACAGGACTGTGGAAAAAGCCTTCAGTGGGGAAGACTGATAAACAGCACAACAGGCAGCCCAAGGGAACTCTGAAAGTGTCCATTGTAAGTTTTTCGGCTGACATCTGTCAGGAACACATTTGGCCAAGCTCAGCTGGCCATAGACCTTGCAGGTTCTTGGGGCAGAAGGTAGAGTCTTACAAATTAATTTCAGTGTTACTTTGAGCTGCTGCTTTGAAATTCAGCAATATCTCATTCATTTTAGAGGGCTGATTACTGTAGTGAAGACAGACACACATCATGTTCCAGTGAAGGCCACCAGACTAGTGGATACATATCAGTACCATCACCCTGAAGTCAGGTCTTCAAGAGCAGTGCCCAGCGATTCTGAGCCCAGCCGGCTGCTGGGTACTAGTGTTTGGTGGTGCAACTCCCCCCAACCCTGAGTCACCCCTGCGTGGTGCGATTTCTCCCCCCCCCCCCGGGCCACATGCCAACCTTGGGTGAGTCAGGAACGAATGGCTAGAGGGGAAGCCAAGTGCTAAGGCACCCCCTTGAGGTACCTGGCTCCTGCTTTTCTCCATCACTGGGAACAGTAATAGCAGTCACCTCCTGACAACCTGGGTCAGAACAAGCCAGTACACCTGCACCTGGGTTGGAACCTGACAGGGGGTGAGTAGAAAACACCAGAATATTTCATCATCTGAGTGGGGCCGAAATGGGAAGAGTACCTGACAGAAGTCAATTATCTCAAACCCTGAAATAGCAACCCTGAGCGAGACCCTTTGAATTCTGCTGGATCACAGCGGGTTGTGACCAGCATCTCCCCTGAGTTGGGGCACCATGGGCACAGCCTCCTTAGAACAAAGAGGTTTAAGGATCATCTGCCAGCAAAGCTGACCAAAGGCCAGGGTGAAACTCCACTGCTTGAGGCTCAAATTATCACACATTGAGGAATGCTGCTGCATTGTGAGTATTTGCTCTAAACTCGAGAAAGAAGAGGGAACTTTTAACCATGGGCTCATCTCCTCTATCCACCTCTCTACCCACAGGTGATTCACTGGTGACCTGGTTTTGGCTGGGACAGAGTTAACTGTCTGTGCAGTAGCTCATGTGAGGCTGTGTTTGGATTTGTGCTGAGAAGGCAGCTGGTAACATACTGATGGTTACAGCTGCTGCCAGGACAGCCAAGGACTTTTCAGCGTCTCTGCTGCGCCCATGTCTGCAGGGGCAGGAGAAGCTGGGAGGGAGCACAGTCCCAATGACTAGCCCAGGATTCGACCTTAGGTTTAGGTGAGATCCAAATGGGCCAATGGTATATTCCATATGATGCACGGCCTGCTCAGTGTGTTATGAGAGGCTACTGGAAGCTCCCTCTCTCAGGGTCACCTCCTGCTCTCTTGGGCTCATCTTGCTCTCTCAAACCCTTGGGCTTCTCTCTCGGGCTCATCTTGCTCTCTCAAACCCTTGGGCTTCTCTCTCTTTTCCAGGATTACAGTTTCCAGACTCTCTCTGCCATCTTCAGCTGGGAACAGGCGGAGCCTGTGTTGGGGGTGGTGAGCAGTTCACTGTGCATCACTCATCTGTATATTTGTGTATTTTACAATTATTATCATTATTATTTTCCATTTTATTGTAATTTAGTTATTAAACTGTTCTTATCTCAATCCACAAGTCTCTTTTCTCTTCCCCCCCTTTAATTCCCTCCCCCATTCCCAGGAGGGAGGACAGGGAGGGAGCAGTTGTGTGGTGTTTGCCGCTGAGTGTGTTAAACGACAACNAACCCTGAAATAGCAACCCTGAGCGAGACCCTTTGAATTCTGCTGGATCACAGCGGGTTGTGACCAGCATCTCCCCTGAGTTGGGGCACCATGGGCACAGCCTCCTTAGAACAAAGAGGTTTAAGGATCATCTGCCAGCAAAGCTGACCAAAGGCCAGGGTGAAACTCCACTGCTTGAGGCTCAAATTATCACACATTGAGGAATGCTACTGCATTGTGAGTATTTGCTCTAATCTCTCTCTTTTCCAGGATTACAGTTTCCAGACTCTCTCTGCCATCTTCAGCTGGGAACAGGCGGAGCCTGTGTTGGGGGTGGTGAGCAGTTCACTGTGCATCACTCATCTGTATATTTGTGTATTTTACAATTATTATCATTATTATTTTCCATTTTATTGTAATTTAGTTATTAAACTGTTCTTATCTCAATCCACAAGTCTCTTTTCTCTTCCCCCCCTTTAATTCCCTCCCCCATTCCAGGAGGGAGGACAGGGAGGGAGCAGTTGTGTGGTGTTTGCCGCTGAGTGTGTTAAACGACAACAACTAGCTCCAAGTATTTCTGCCAGTGCTTGTGTTTATATACATATATATACACTACTCACACATATAGACCTAAGATACCTTGTAGCAAGTTGATGTGAATCTTGTCATTCTTGACTCTGTAATTAAGTTGCTGTTGTAATCCTATTTTACTGAAGCACCTTGTTAGTCTTTAAATTGTTTACTGATTAAGTGCTGCTAAAATTTAGCCTTTGATCTACCTCACACCATTAATACAATCTTTAATTGTTACTAAATCATAACCCTGTGAGATATTGCATCTGTGACAAATTGGTGTAGTCAGCAGGATCCTAAATCAGCATCCGTGACATCTTGGCACTTAATACTGGAGCTTCTTCTGGTTTAATAGCTGCTGCTGACCTGGATGACAGGATGGAGCATATGGAGCAGCTCTGCAGATTACACCAACCTGGGAGGAGCGGCTCAGACACTGAGGGGTTGAGCTACTATTCAGAGTGAAATGGACATGTTGGAGAAATAGGCTGAGAGGAACCTTAAGAAGTTCAATGGCAAATGCACAGCCCTGCCCCTGGGACAAAGTAACCTCCTGCAGAAGAACTAGCTGGAAACAACAGGTGAGAAAGCAGTTTGGCAAGAAAGGACCTGGAAGTGTGGGTGGACAAGCACCCCCAGAGTCAGCAGCACACCTGTGCAGCAAAGGCCAACAGCTAACAGGAGCGCAGCCAGCCAGGCACAGGGAGGGATCCCGCACCTCTTCTCAGCACTTGTCACACCACTTGGAGAGCTGGGTCCAGCCTGGGTTACCCAGCACAAGGACAGTGACATACAAGAGCAAGTTCAGTGGAGGCTATCAAGACAGTTTGGGCTGTAGCACACAACACCTAAGGAAAAGCTGAGCGTGCCAGGTTTGTTCAGCCTGGAGAGAAGGCAAAAGGGAGATCTTGCTGTTATCTGCTACTCTCGTGGAGAGCTACAGAGGCACAGAGGAAAAGCTGAAAGGCAACAGGCACAACATGAGAAATTCTGAGATGCCAGGAAAACCTTCATTGTCAGCATGGTCACACACTGGGATGGGACCAGAGAAGTGGTGGCATTTCCTATCTCCAGAGATGGAAAACCTGCTCTAACTTTGAACTTAGCCATTCTTTCAGCAGGGAGTGGACAACGCAGCCTCCCGACATCCCTTCCAGCTAAATTACCCCAGAAGTCTTTGAAGCACCACTTCTCACGAGACCTTGCACTTTGTGGGAAAACGTCTTGAGAACATGTGCCTTTCAGTTTTCCGATCTGTGAAACAGGGCTGACAAGATTTCCTTATTCGAGCCTTTGTTGTCTAGCAGGTGTCCTGGCTAACTCATTTTTTTCAGTGTGGAAAAGATGACTCAGCTCTTCAGAACAGGAGGTTCTGTCTGCACAGCTTTCCCCCAGAACACACAAACAGAAAGGCACTTCTTGCACCACACTATTTTTTTTCAGAACTCACTTGTGACGCTGATAGAGGCTGCGTGCTTCCTTCAGATCTGAAATCCTCAGAGCCGCCCCAAAGTTTCTAGCAAACAAACTTAATGCTTTCATTTTACACCAGAAGCATAACAATTACCTGGGAAATCCCCCTCCCACACCCCAGAGTCCATACTTCGGGTGACTCGATGATCTCACCACATACAGTTACTCAGGGTTCAATGTTGCCCTTAAAAACTGTCAGGTAAAAGCCACTGGGGTCAACTTTTAAGCTAAGGTTCACTCTGAACAGCTATGTATGCTTCAATACAAGAAAAAATTACAGTTGAAAGGGACCAAAATAAATCTTCCATCTCCTCTCTCCCACTCCCCCTCGTCACCACACACCACTATACCTTAAGAGACATGACCTACCAAGTGTACAGCTGCTCTCATCCTGCCAGGTCCTGCTGCAGTTCTCTGCTGTTGCCTTTCACAGCTTCTTCATAATCCTAAAATCCTAATTCTCACTATGAGAGCCACTGCTATCTGCACAGGCACTGCTTCTTACTCTAACCCCACAGCACATCCCGCTGGCTGCAGGAAAGCCAGGAACACAGTGACAGCCGCACAGCCCCTTGCTACAGCTCTGGCCCAACATGAACTGTCACGGGGGTCAGGAAAGGACACTATATAAAAAGATAACTGGGAGGAAACATCAAGGACCTGCACCCTGGAGGTGCAATAGAGAAGGAAACTGCAGGCAAAAGGGGAAAGATGACAGCTCTCCTATCCAAATACTTCCCAAAGGAGGAAAAGTAGAATGGAGAAGAACCATGAGCTTCCCTTTTTATATTCCCCCAGAGAAAGCTATTTCCATTCCGCTCTCTGGAGGCACAATAAGCCAAGTCATCTTTCAGCAGGTACCTTCATAGATATAGTTTTAAAACAGGTAATATAGTAATTAACTTAAGACATTTTAATAGAATTCTCATGTTACAATAAGCCTGGTTCCCTTCAGCATCTAAGGAGCATGCAGCTGACTCAGGAAGACAGCAGAGGATCTGAAACACAGCAAGTGGAATTTTCCCTTTCTGCTTTGCTGTCCATGTGGAGAGGTGTGGCTGCATATTTTTACAATAAAGTAATACAAGGCATCTTTTTCATGCTGCAAATCCAAGGCATCTGCAACACTAAGCCAGTGCATTGGTGTACGTATTCGGGAGTTGCTGTCCCACCACAGGAATGGCCAAGCTGCCTGCTGGGATGGATCAATCAAGGCGAGTCAAAGACTGGGCTGATAGGAAAAGCGTACTCACAATCCGGATTTTATTGCATATTTTGGTAACTGGTGAGAGACTCCTATGACAGCATGTACCTTCACGTTTTGTGATGCAGAACAGTTCAAAAGACAGGCTAGAAAGGACCCTTCCCTTCTTGCTTTGCTTTCTCAGGGTTTCTAATCAGAAATTCCCCTGGTAGAAGAGGAACAACGTCCGCTTACACAATCGCTCCCCTGCACTTCACAAGAGCCTGCTCTGTTTCCAGTAAAATCAATGGAAAAGGATCCCAACAACTGCAACAGAAGTTGGATGACATCCCTGGAAACTGAGCTCGGAAGTGAAACTACCTCAGAGGAGAAGGCAAGGAGACAGATTCCCCGTGCTCACAAAACAAAACACAAACCCACCTTATTTAAAACCAATTCTTTCCACCCTTGCATTTATTTTTTTCTAAAAAACACTCCTCGCAAACAAACCTCTTGTTTCTCCTTTCCAATTCAGTGGGATTGCAGCAAGCACTCTGTGGCACTTGACTCTGGGGAAGCAGAGAAAGTGTACCACAAATCAGTCATATTTCCATAGGAAAAGTTGACTCGTATCTTACATCATCCTTGAAATGCTGGCACAAGTTTGTAAGAAGCAGCTGAATGTGAGGTCCAAGGAACAGCCCTGGAGCCATCTGAGGCCTGGCAGGGCTGCCCAGCTCTAGCAGAGCAGAAGGCCCTCCTTTGCTGCCAGGCGCTGGCGATGGATTTTATCCTGCTGTAGCTCCTCGTGGTTTGGATGCCAGAGTTTCATGACAATTCTCTCAATGTTCAGAGCATAGACAGTGTGCGCAGGAATAACTTCTTTGTGCACCTGGAGACACACATTAGAAAACACGTTTCATGCTTTCATACACATTTTCTCACACTGCCCATGGAAAAACCTCCCTCTCCTACAGGATGGTCAGAGAGCCAGCCCTGCAGAGAAGGGCTGTCACACATGAGGAGAGCAGCAATGTGCCAGCACTGCCACAGCAGCCAGCACAGAGCAACTGCCTCTTACACCACTTCGCAAGGGAGAGGCACAGTAAGGAAATCATCATTTTGCTCTTACAATGACAACAATTTGTCACCAGAATGTTACAAACAAGAATTTTATCTGACCACACACGAGACAAGTGCTCAGTTGTAGCTCTCACAATGCATGGTCTGCCTCCACAGCCTCAAGACTAAATCCTAAGGGCTGTTCACAATGGCAGAAATCCAGGGGGAATTTCTCACTGTTAACCTTAGATATTCAAAGTAGCCCGTGGGAAAATAATGGAAGGTTGGTGAAGAGGACTGTAAATGCACTCAAGTGACTTGCAGCTGGGGTGTTGAAAAACACACATATTATGCTAACTGTTGTTTATTCTTGTGTGCTTGAAAAGTAGAAACTCTGTACTTAGATAACAGAGGCCTCTGATAGACTTGGGGGTGCCCTATCAAACATGCTTGAGGTTCCTGCCCGATGCAGAAAAGATCAAAGCACAGTGGAAAACTACACCTGCAAAAAATCTCAGATATACAGGTGAAAGCAGCAGGCTCAAGCTCTCTTTTCACTCTCTAGCAAGGACCGAGCTCTGCGGTGACTGCACCCCTGCACATGTGTGCCTCTGCCTGGGTGCTGCAGTGGAGATACCCCGGTTTGCAAGGTAAGGTGAATAAATTTACTCTTTGCATTTCATCCGTGGTTTGTGGTTGTTCCTGTGTCCTGCCCGTGCCAGCTCACGTGTAGCCTGAATGTCCCCAGAGCGGCCAGAGAGGGAGGGAACCTCAGGTATGCATCTCCAGAGGAATACTCATCCAGCCTACCTCAGACACCTCCCCAGGGCTGGGGGATCACAACTACCTCCCCTGCAGCAGCCTGCACACAAGGATCAGGTATTACTCTAAGTACCCACGTGGAACACAAGGAGTAAGGGACACACCAGGCAAGTCATTTTGCTGCATCACTGCCAAAAATCTCAGTCTAGCTCAGTTCTGATGTAATCACTCCAGTCTTGCTACAGAGGGACACAGGGATTTCTCATCAACCCTCTGAGCCAGGGGAGTGGAACAGGCATTACACCATGAGCTGGCTGTATGTGAACAGTTGCCTAATAGTGGGAACAAATCAAAGCCAAAGAATTGTCCATTTGAGAGGGAAAGAAGGAAACATACTGTAGGAGGAGAAATTAAATCTCCCTCCATGCACATTAACCAAATCCAAGAGTGGTAGCTGGTACTCAGGACAGCGCTGCCTGTGACATGACAGTGTGACATGAAGAGCTTACCTGTAACGCCTCAAAAAGGTCATACATGTTCACTGGCGGGAGGGATGCTGGCAAGGTGTCTCCAGAGCACGCTAGCAGTAGAGCTGCCTGCTGCTCAGCGTCATCGGGCAGGGGCTGGGGGGCGAGACTCTGGCCGGCAGAAGGGGTCGCACAGGTTGGAGGACTGCAGACAGAGCAGGCAGTGACACCTTTCAGTCAAGAAAACAGCACCAGCTTTGCGAGTCACACAGGAGGGGCTTGGCCCCAGGGTTTGCTTTTCTGTATCAGCTGACTTAGCCCTTATGTACATAAAATTATTTCAGCTGTAATTAAAATATCTTTAAAATTCCAGTTTAATAAAAATAGTGCAATCCTCAACATGCTTCAAAGCTGCTTAACTGATCTCAGTTGGGCAACTTTTGTTATTTATAGCCAATACTTTCTACACAGCATAAAAATTGAGGCACTCACAACATTAAATTGAAAGACGTTCGCTGTTAGGCAGAGTTGTTTGGAGTGAATTCCATTTGTCATGTTTGTAGTCCTACAATCAAATCTTAAAACACCCACGACCTCCTGTCAACCGCTAGAAGCTGTCACAGACAAACACAGTTGCCTTCTCATATACACACTGCCAGATGCACAGCACGAGCTGTTTGACATTGAGACTCTGGAAAACAACCTGACCTTGAAGCTCTGCTAAGCAAAAAAGCTGCCAAGGAACCAGAAATACACTTGGATGCAGCAAATGATAGGATGGCAGTGTCCCACAGGCCTTCACTGACATTCATTCCTGTGGCACAACAGCGGTGCCCCCACAAAGGCAGGGCTCTTCTGCCCAGGGGCAGCGTCCCTGAGAGCAGCAAAATTCCTGGGTCACTACAGCTTCCAAAAAGCAGTAATTACTACAGACACCCAGAGGGCCAGGGGTCACCTTCATGAATTAATGGACAAACACAGGCAAGGAAGAGAGACTTGACACTGTCCTAAACTGCACTGCTGAGAAATCCCCATACACCCCCTCCCTGCTCAGCTGTACAGCCCTCCGTACGGATACCTTCCGAGCGTGTGAAAGCTGAACACCATTATTAACAGGTTCGACTAGAAACCATGGAGTAACTTCAAGACTAGCAAATTGCATTTGAAATTAGCAGTGTGCTGAATGCTCCTTACCACTCAATTAAATTGTTATAAGCAACAACACTGTTCTTCAGATACGGCTGAGGGTTAATGTTGCTTCCAAAGGCATACTTGAAATGGCCGTCTCTCAGGCAATAGGCTTTCCGCCTGGATATCACAGATGTCAGAATATCCTTAAGATGGTTCTGCAATAAAAACCAATCTTATTACACATGTCGATTTATTCACTCTACCAAGCCACAGCTATGAGAAGGGTCTCACCAACTGACACGACAGAAGCGGTGCTGCCATGACCACAAGGATCTAAAGATGTAAGGGAACCAAGATCTGGACAAGTGACAGGATGTTTTCACTACCTGCCACAGCTGGATACAGAGAACACAGCACTGTGAGAGTGCTGTATGCATTAGCCGGTGACCTGTACTTTAACAGGGGATGTGCTGCTTCAAATGTCAAAGAGGCTTCTCAAATGCTAGGAAATTCCCAACCCCGATCTCTTTGATAAAAGATATTTCATGATCGGCACTAGATGTTACGCTTGTACTGAAATACTGGCCCTAAAAAAGCTATTCACTCCTCTTTTTCAGACTGTTCTGTTGCCGGGAAATTGCTACAGAAGCAACTGCCTGAAAAAACAAGCAGATAACTGCTTCTTAATTTGGCCTCGCTCCTAGATGGAGAATTCAGGTTGGCCTCCAGACCCTGACTCCAGGAAACCATCCACACATCAATGCTCCAAGTAATGGCTGTGTCATTCCTGGGATGTGTCAGGATGTGACACCACTGAGGGCCAACACCAGCAACAGCAGGCACTTCACCTGAAGGGATCACCTCATTCTGTCACTTCACTTCCATGCCAGACAATTGTACCTATAACATTATTTTTTACAGAACTGGTTAAACTGGAGCCCCCGTTCCATCCCTGCTTTAAGTGACAGGACAAGATTTTCCAAAACAGCTACTTAAGCATACCTAGAGTTCTTCATATGCAAATATTTCCAAATTAACACTCGCAGGCAGAAATCCAAAACTCTATGATACCACAAATCTCATCTTACTCCTCCCGAGGGAAATGGGCAATTAGAGAAGCAGGTTGCCTCTCACCACTGAGGGACAGTACCCCACGCTGCACACAGCACACCAGCTTTGTTCCTGGTGTAATGACAACACCCAGCCCAGTCTCACCTCCACAGCGTAAACAACTGCGGTCACTGCCTCCTCTGTGACGTTGTCTAGCCCGTGCTCATACGCAGTTACAATCATCCTTCCTTCTAACTGGCCGCGGGTAGGAAGCATCATGGTATGAGAGCACAGCTTCAGATCGTCATCCTCCTGGGGATCCTTTGCCACAAATTGCTGGGCTCCAGACAACGGATTCTGAGGCTGGAACCGGTGCTGTTACGGACATTAGAGCATAAGAGGATAAATACTCAGGTCAGACCCTTTGGTGCTTCTGTCCGAACATCCCTTCGCTGGTTGGAAAGCCAGCACCTACAAAAAATGTATCACAGTAGGACAAGCAGAGTGATGTTCCTCCCCAGGATACTCTCCCAACCACCAATGATTTGTGACTGAAGAAATTTCTGAGACAGTGTTGGGGTCCTTTTATTAAACAGCCCACAGAGTCCAGCAGCACCCTGAACCTCCCAAACTTTGGGTATCCACAACATCCTGCAGCAAGAAAGTTTTACAGTGTAACAACACACCACACAAAGAATCTCCTCCTCTGGTTTGCTCTGTGCTTCCCACCTGCTAGATTAATTCAATTCTCCCGTAAGTCTCAAATGTGGTCATTGTCCCTTTTCTCTCTGTTCACACTATCCAAACCAGTGATGATTTTACGGAGTTTCACATCTCTCAGTCACCTCCTTCTATGCTGGAGAGTTCTCGCCTATCCCACCCATTCTCAAAAACAAGGGTGTATTTTTACTTACTAACTGTACAGTTTCCATCAAGATTAAAATCTGTGATCCTAAGTTTATGTGATTCTTACATTTCTTTAAAGCTTTAAGTGCAACTTAGCCAAATTCCAGATCCGAATTTCATACTCTCCCCATGCACTTTCAGTACTCTAAGCAGAGCTGTGTTACTGAGCAGCCACCGATTCCAAGATGGATTATGGCTGTTTTTTCAAAACTGACTCAGTTATTAAACAAACAAACAAACAACCCACCCAACCAAAACCCAAACATCACAGAACAGGAATTCATGAATTCATACCAGAAGGTGGCAACACCCATCTCCCAGGCCACACATATACCAGCACAGTGCTGGTGTCTTGTGCTTGTGGTACCTCCTGGGAAGTCTCAGTCCCCAGATAAAGGGGGGAAAAAAGCAGATGGGAATGATGGATCCTCGGGCCCAGCCATGCACTTGGCCCAGCCCCAACCCTCAAGGGAACACCACGGCCCTGACTCACCAAATACTCCCACAACTCCTGTCCCTCAGCTCTCCAAGCCACAAATCCAGTGACTCTGGAACAAAGATTGCCACAAAGGTCTTACAGGGCACCAAGACAAACACATACTTTAAATATAAACAATGACTATACAGCAAAGTGGATTTCTCACGTCTTAGTTTTAGGAGAGGAAGGTGGGCTGCTTTATTCAAAGGACAGTGTGGCATTTAACTCAGAATGAAAAACCAATCCACCCACTAATGGTGTGAAAGCAGGTTTCCCTCCCCGTAATTCTTAAGACTTCTGCTTTTATTACAGGAAAGCTACATGCCTGTATGCCTGGAAAAAAAAGACCTTAAAAATGTAAGTAACTCTTAAGGGGAATGCGGTTTGGGAGCGTAGAAGCCAACTGGAATGAACCTGTGGTCATTCACAGCTGTTACTCTGACCAGTGAGGGAAACACTGGGACACATCAAGGCACTTCATACTACTCGGGAATGCCACTAATACAGACAAGCCTGTTAATCATAACACACACTTCATACAGGACTTACCACCAAGCATTCCAGAAACATGCGTACACACACTAGAAACGTGGTGTAACGTAGGGGTATCTGAGTAAAGCAAATCCCAAGGCTTCTACTACGTCATGACTTGTTTCTCCAACTCTCCTCTACTTGCTACTGAAAAGTTCCAGGGAAGTTTCAAAACAAAAAGATAACACAGACTGCCAGCAGAATTCAGGCTGCAGCAGCGAACTGTGCAAAGTATTTCAGCAGTTTCCAAGTACAACAAGCCTTCAGCTGGGCTCGCCTCCCTTTGAAACAGTCTCCGAAACACACACACACGGCACCTCATTACAGTCCCTACAAGTGTGGTGTGCACTTTGCCTGAGCCAAGGTAACTGCCCACAGAGCAGAGGTGGGAGGTTTTGCGTGCCCACCTTTCCCTCCTATCCCCAGCCATGTGGCTGCTCCTTCTTCCTTTGCGCTGGCTTTGGCGTCCATCCAGCCACAAGGAGTGCTCATCCAGCTGAATAAACCAGCAAGAAAAACTTGGGGTGTGGGGTCTTTTTCACTTGGTTGCTTTTCTGCCTTGTCAAAGAACTGAGCTGGATCACAACGCGCTCAGACACATGATAAATCTGACTCAGTACAAGACAGACACACTCCCTTTCAGAAAACTAATTCAGTTTGAACTTCTGATCAAACCCCACCTGTGGAAGACAGTGCCTCATCCCCAACCTCTTTCACAGCAGGCTTCCCCTCACCACTAGTCTGGCAGCACAGAAACAACTGTAGAACAGACATGTGACGGAACCAGATGGATGTACAGAGCCTTCGCTGCAAAATTAACGGGATCTTGTGCATTTCTTTGCCACGTACCAGTATCTTTGCAAAGCATTTTCAATTCTGAAACAACTTGACTCTAAAAGTATTCCACCCAAGGAACATCTTGCTTCTAACACTCTGGATTACAGAGTTCTGCAAAGTGGATCATGCAACCGCAGCATTCCACCTGACCGAATATATAGAGTCACTTCTGCTTCAAGAATTTGGCAGATGTGTGAAGTTGGTTCCTGGAATACATTCTTTTGCAACTTTGACATTTGACCATGGATTCTCTGGTGTCTAACAAAGCCAGGTCACACTGCAGCCTTTCTCCCAAGAGGTTTCCAGAGAGGCAGCAGCTCCTAACCCCCAGCTCCTGCCCCAATCCAGAACCCAAAACAAACACAACACACAGCACTGCACATGATGGACTTTCATCACCGCTGGTAGTAACAACTGCATGCTGTGCTAGCCCTTCACCCCCCGCAGAACGTCAGAGAGCTATGACCATTTGACACTTACATCAAATTTTTGTCGAACCGAAGAAATCTTTTTCTTGCCTTTGGGTTTTCCAGGTTTAGTTGCAGAGCCGCCTGGCCATGGCAGAGATCCAGCACCTTCTACAAATTGGAAAAAACAAACAAACAAACAAAAACCAAAAACAAAAAACAACAAACAAAAAAAACCCACAAAAAAAAACAAAACAAAAAACCACTCCATAGGTGTTGGTGATTTAGGGCCAGGATGAAACTGTCCACACAGCAAAACCCTTAACGTTTGGCGCCCAGATAATCCTTAACCCAACAGCCACAGACCGGAGGAAGGGCTTCTCAGGGGAGAATGCTTCTTCCAGCCCTTACGTTCCTTTGTCAGCCCCCTCCCAGCTTGACTCAGCCATGGCCCATTATTTAAATAGAAATTTCTGTCCACACACTACACAAAAAACACATGGCAGAAGGAGAGAGATGAGCACAGCCTCCAAGGAAAGCCAGATGGAAGGAACAAGCTATTTGTTCCATCAAGGAGATGACAGGAGCTTGCCTGGAAGGGAATTCTCCTCCCACCAACTCCTCAGTCAGGTCAGATGCTAACCAGCAGGAACTTACATCTGCTTTTACAGGTCCCTACCAGCCTTAGCAAGCTTCATCTCAGACCCCCGTTAAACATCACGGCTGACCGCTCCTGTTACACTGCAGGGAAAGGGTCTGGGGGAAGAACTGCAAAGGCTGCGGAGCCCAGGAGCAGGACACCACCACTGCGAGCAGTGAGCTGGTGACTGACAGAACTGGCAGGCAGCTGAGAGGTAACTGTGTAGTACCAGCAAATAACCGCATTTGGCCACATCAGCCTGAGGAGCCTGCTCAAAATCCTGCTGTGTGCTGTTTGACAGCTACACCTACAGAACACCAAACCACGTCTTGATCATCCCACAGCTCTTGGCGAGGACAGCCTAGCACATTTCCCGCTGATGAGTTTACAGGATCCATACACAATTCCTTCACTGGGGCTTATCACAAGGTTACATGGGACTTGTACGGGCTTGCTGACAGCGAAGGAGAAGCACAACCCAAAGGCTGGACAGCCCTCTGGTGGCTAAAGAGGCAGCCTTTGCTTTGTGTCACCAATATCCTCCCTCAGTTTTACACAGCACAGCAACCTCTCAGACGCTCCCTGGCCACACCTGAGCCAGCATTTGCCATCTCCACCAGATGTGGATGAGAAGTGAGAGCAGCCATCCCACGACTCGCCATCCACAACTGGCCCGAGCACGGACAAACAAGCAGTTCTGGCTCTCTCCTGTTACCACAGGCTGCCACGGCTCAACACCAGCTTCACGCCAACCGCCATGCTCACCTCCAGCTCTTGCAACGATGTTTAATCTCCTGTAATCAGGAGTTCATAAATGCAGTTATACTACAGCCCCGTTCATAGTCCTTGGCTACATGGTGCTTCCCACGCTCCTGACTGGAGCACGAGCACCGTGTCCTCTGCCATGAAAAAAACCTTCCACAACGTGACTTTAAGGATCAGGCTAAACCAGAGGATGCAGGTGAAGTTTATGAATGGTCAGCTGCTAAGAAGGGTTTGGAAACAACCTACACATACACACAGAGATGGCACATTCTCCCTATTAAAAAAAAAAAGTTTATTAAAAAGTTCAGCCACATCTTATTACCAAGGTAAAAACCAACAGCCTACAACAAACCCTGTTGTCAAAATCCATCAGTCAATTATGGGAAATTAAAAAATAATAAATAAACCCTCTCCAAAAATCATAAAGCTGGTGTCACTACTCATCACCCCAACATCTCAGCAGAGGTCTAACAAGGCGGTGTGGGAAAGCACCATGGACAGCCAGCTGAAGGACCACTCTTGTCCTTCATCGAGATCTCCCTACTTACATCTCACAATCACCACAACCCTACTTCTTTCGAATAATGTTTTGCTCTTTACAGATGAGTCCTTTCTTCCTCATCCTCTTCCTCCTTCGAAGGTTTGAAATAGCCGCCCAGACCCCTTCTAGGCAGTGGGGGATTGGGGTGTTAAGACAGACACAGAAAGTACCTGGTCCATTTCAAAGCTTGCAATCAAAGCACATCCCTAGTCTAGCTTGTAATGTCACCCCCCCGCCCGGGCCCTTCCTCCTTGGCAGAAGTCTCACACAGCTTCTTCGCAGCCTCCCTTAGGAAAGTATCCCCAGCTCACTGCGACCGGGTGAAAGTGGAACAGATAGAGACAGAAAAAGCAACCACCACCATTTTATCTGACAGTGTATCACAGATGAACACATTGTAGCAGAGTCTGAATTTTTAAAATGTCTTATTTACAACATAGTAACTTCTAAACTAACTTGCTGAGGACATTTTTAGGCTTTGACAGGAGACCTTGAAAGATGCAACTTAACTGAATCTCAGCCCGCAGATTTAACAAGAACTTAGCCAGACTTAGCTTAGGATATGGGAAAGGCAAGATAGTATCTCCTACTCCCCATTATAAAGAGCCCAGAGCAGAATTTTTTTTGCTCCTTCTTCAGGTTTTCGTATTACCAAGCCTGACTTGCACTAGATGAAGACAGCAAAATTTCCCTCTAGTATTTCTAAGAAAACCAGTACTTGCTTCCTGGGCCACAAATGACAAGGCTGGGTTGGTTCAGGCATGAAACTTGAGAGATGTTAGCAGTTTTTATTTAATCTTGCTAGCAAGAGAATTAGATGTGAACAAGCCACAACAATGGCTGCTGATATGCATTCAAAGATGAGCAGCAGATAAGAATGTTTTTCTAGGAGCTGCCATCTCGCAGTGACAGCACCAGCCAGGCCAGACAGAGTGTCAGGTTTTCCTGACGTGCTGCACCAGCACCACACAGAAGGAAAGGACGGAGAAAGTCACGACAAGCAGAGAAAGCAGCCAGGCACAGGAAACGTACATCTTCCCACCCTCCCTTATTTGGTCTTCAGTTGTTTGGGTTTTTGTTTTGTTGGGGTTATTTTGTTTGCTTGTTTCTTGGGGTGGGCTGTTTGTTTCCTTTTTTTGGTTTTTGTTTTTCATCTTCCTGCAGGGACACAGGTTTAGTCAAATATATTCTGATGACCCTCCTGTGCCAAGAACTCTCATTCCCATTTTCTTCCCCTTCTTCCCACTCCCATTTTCTTCCCTTTCCTCTCTTCCCAGCTCTCTGGAGAGAATTGAAACATGAGCAACCTCAGCCCATCTCACAGTTGGCAGACCTTCAAGCAAAGCCTGTGGGCAATCCTGATAAAATAAAATGCTTCTGCTATCACAGCAAGAGTTGCAATACACTGAACCATCTCTTTGTTGGCTCCAGATTAGTAGTAAATAAATCCTTAGATGACTAACTGAAGTGCTTGTAATTGTCTCAATTTTATTGTTAATGTTTTGCTAAGGAGGAAGGTAACAGTTCAAACGAGATATATTAATTTAAGAAACCTTGCTAACTTGCTTAGAATCATAGAATCATGAAGGTTTGAAAAGACCTCAAGGATCATCAAGTCAAACCGTCAACCCAACGCCACTTGCTTGCAATCATCCAACAAACAAGGTAAGCTTAGTGAGCGAGTCCATGCAAGGTTAAGAAAGGCTTTAAACTGGAGTTCCTCATTGCAGAATTTTTTGTGGAATTTTCTTGTAACGGGAAGTGTGCCACACCACTCGGGCTGGTATATCCAGCTTAAAACCAGCATTAAGTCACTCTCTCGTATTCTGGATGGCATGTTTCTGGGACATTCCTCTCTCTTCAGGGTGAGAGAGGAAGCAGGTGAGAGAGCTGGGTGCCACTCCAGTATTTATGGGTGTCTTTACAAACACAGCTTCCAGAGGGAACAGCATCACACATTTTTAAAAAGGGCAGAGAAGTCAGATTTGGGATTCCTGAGGATCCTGTCGTGCCCTCAGTGGGAGCTCAGCAGGAGTTAAAGAACCATCAAAACAGACAAGAACCTTCCTCCCTCTCCACCAAGTCCTAAATAACCTGTGCCACACAGGCTGCTGAACCGGGAGTTGAAGTTTGCATGACCAACAGCCTAAGCAGATGAGAGGTAGAAATAGAGAACGTCCTCACAAAGGGTCAAGTTCGCCCAGTGTTCCCTTACAAGGTGGAACCACCACTACCAGAGGCAGCAAAACGTGGATCAGACGGTTGCATGGTTCAACATGTATTACAACTACTCCTTAAATATTCCTTCTCCAATGTTTCCTACTCCAAATGCCACAGTATCAAGTACACTTATAGCACCCACCATACCAGTTTTCTAAAATACAAAGTGGTGTTTTAAAGATGATTCTTTCCCCCTTATCATCTCACACCAAAGTGGAAAGTACATCCAACCAGTAACCCTTGCGATCGCATGCCAAGTGCACCAAGCACACTTCTTTAAAGTTATTTGGTTTCCATGAATCATGAAATAAGCACCTTCTACCCACAAGACAGTGGTGGAGACAAAAGCCTGTTAGCTTTCCATTCTTGCACAGGAAAAAAAGAAAAAATTAAAAAGACAAGAGAAAACTAGCAGGTGTCAGACAGGCATCTGGGGTGAGAAAATGAAATCGAGACATAACATCTAGTATTCCACTCCTACTGCACTTTCCTGGGTTTGCACGTGCAATCCTCTACGCCACACACAGCAAACTGGAGAGTAAAACCTGTGTAACAGATCTACCAGTCAGCAGCCCAGAAGGAGGTGTCTCAGGACAGATTAGCTCCAAAATCCTTGGGACACTCTGCACTGATCCAAGGAGAGCAAAACAGAGACTCCAGAAGGGACTAGCAGTGTGTACTGCTAGAGCACTAAAGCACACCTTTAACAACACACACACAATTAAACTGATTTTTTTCAAGCTGGCTTATGCAGATGTGTGGACACAGAGCCAACAAAAGCCTGTCTGAAAGCCCTGGAGGTGACTGGCAGCCATCACCCATCTGCTGAAGCACTACAAAGAAGTACTTCAAAGGCTCTTAAAGACAGTAACCTTCAATGGGACAAGAGGAAAAGTCCTTGCAAGGACTTGAAATTACAAAGGTCAGGCAGGAAATAATGAGAATATAGAAGACACCTGTGGAGCACCACACCGCTTTGTGCTGGGGCTCACACTTTTAACACATTTCTAGATATCCTTGAAAAAGGGGGGCTGGGGAGCTGCTAGAGTTTGCTGACAAATCTGAGCCTGGCCAGACAGCTGCGGGAGAGCTGCACAACACTAAGTGACTGGATAAAGAGACAACTGAAATTCAATACAGTTAAGCACACAGTGCAGCACGCAGGAATAAACCACCCCAGCTTTAGTCACTGAGTGACGGGCTCTAACCTGACTACTGCCACTCAGAAGTAAGACTTTTGGACTGCAGCCTCTAGTTCACCACTCACATCAGCCCATGCTGAGCTCAGAGAATGCAGGCACTCTCTCCCTCCTAATGTAGACTCAGCTACTTCAGGTCATACTCACAGGGGAATCACTGTTCTTGTGCTTTCTTTTTATAGTCCAGCTGTAAGTACTCCAAGTCAAAAGCAAGGAGCAGCCAGATTTAGACACAAATCTTCTGAAATACATGAGTGCAGACCGCTGAAGAGGACAAGTCTGGGATTCAAAAGGTGTTTATAAAGGCAAAAAAGGTGTTATAAAGGCAAAGAGCAAGTTTGGAGGAGGGAGAGGTTAGTATTCAATTAGCACAGCTCTCCCTGTCCTTATCTCAATGCACAAGCCTTTCGTTATATTTTCTCTCCCCTGCCCAGCTGAGGAGGGCAGTGACAGACTGGGTTCAGTGGGCATTTGGCATCCAGCCAGGGTAAACCCACTACAACTTGTCTCTCAGGTCTCAGCCCATCTGAGCTGTAACAATTTTCTCTCCCATACTACACAGCAGCTTCATATCTTCAGCTGCAGCTCAACTGTCCCTCCTATCAGACCTCTGGATTGAGAGTTCTTTTCAAGGCCAAAAAAAGCATCTTGTCACCCTGATGACAGCCATTCAAAATGCTTACACAGATAAAAGGTTAACTCTCTGCAGAAGGGTGGGTTAATTGGCCACAGCTCAATCAAGCATTCAGTCAGCATTTTTCTATCAGATATGAACTTGATTTCAAGATCAGTCAGGAATATCCAGCTCCCCAAAATTATACAGAGAGAAGAACAAAGAGCATCACCAACTTCAGCACAGAGAGAAAGCAGTCAGCAAAGCAGATCAAAGGCAAAACATCATCTTACTTTACACTTCAGCTCACAGCCCACACCCCATCCAGAACTCAAACCAGCTGATCGCACACAGCTATGCAGCATTAGCTTCTAATCAAGCACACACATCTCAGCTGAAAATCATCTGGATCAAAAGCATCTCAGCTGAAAATCACCTGGATCACTACTACTTTGCTAGGCTTCTGCCTGCATGGCAAAAAGAATATGAATATTTAAGCTCAGAAAATCGGGTTGCTATGTACAAAACCCACTAAATACACATGAGGCAAAGTGTTACCTGACTGTTTTTAATGAGGCTTCTAGGGACTTACCTGGTGCAGAAACCAAGATCTGGCATCGGGTAAGAATAGCCAGGAGGAAATCGTTGTGAGAGTGAACTGCGTAAAGACAGACAGTTCATTAGCAACATGTCCGTGCCCAGAGGCACCCCTCAGAGCAATCTTACAGTCACTCGCTATGCCCTTCTACAGCCACGTTTTCCCCACCAAGGCACAACTTCCAATTTAAACGTTTCTGAGAGTTTTCTTCTACTGGACCCAGAACTTATTACTACCATCCTAACAAAAAGGATACGACATGGCACAGAAACAAGTTAACTTCACAGTGGGCCACGCACACAAATCCAGCCCTGCGGCACACAGCGTGAAACATCTATTGTACTCAGCCTTTCAGGGGAGGATCAGCTGTCCCTCCTGCCATGCAGACTTCTGGCAGCAGGGCTTTTGGTTTTACTAGAAAAAGAGCAGTAAGAGCTAGCCCCAGGAAGGTGAAGTTCAGTCAAATATGTCCTAGATAAAATGCAACTTTCTTGCAGAAGGGTTACCGGAACACACAGTGCGTAATTAAACATCAGAGCAAAGACAAGCTTCACAGGCAGGGTCAGAGGGCTACAGGATCCTCTTTGGTCTTTGAGCCCAAGCACCAGCAAACTCCCTGCCCTTCCCCACAGTGATCACGAACGTGGAAGTCAGGAGCCCCCCGCAATGTTCTCAGCAATGCTCACCCATGTTTGCACACCCACACAGAGCTGAGGATGAAGGAATCTCACCCTTCAGCACTCCAACCTGCCACCCCCAAAGGCCAGGAAGGGGATCGCCCAGGTGAATTCAGGGGATCTCTACTTCAGCCACAACTCTATTTCAGTCCCAACCAAAGGGAGAGTGCAGCATGGAAAGAACTGGGTCTCATGGGTGACACAACAAAGTGGGTTTTGGTTGCTAGGACAGCATATTTTACTTTTTTACAATATTTACACAAGGCCAAATTGCCTGTCAGGGGATTTCCCCTGCAGGCCAGGGCACGTCTCAGCTTTATAACTCTACTGCTATTAGAGCCCTGGCCATTTTTATTTCCTTCCAAGCAACTACCCTGTTCGGGAAACAACGTGCAGCAGGGAGGAGCTCCCCCCAGGCCAGGCAGGAGCAAAGCAGCATTAGAGCCAGCAGGAAAACGAACACAAGATGGCCTTTTACCATTGTCTTGCGTGAGAAGCCTGCGCGCTTCCAGGTCAAACTCCTCCTTACTGATCTTTTGCTTGAACCACAGCTTCAGGTTGGCCCAGTACCTAGGGAAGAGCGGGGAAGGTGCAGGCACCAAAGGGTTGTTCCTAACCCCACCGCTTCCCCCCCAGCGCAAAGGGGCCCGGGCGAGCACTGAAGCCCCCCCACAGGCACGGCACGAGCGCGCAGCCCTCTGAGGGCCGGGAGAAGGCGAAGGGGCCGCGCAGCGCCCAGGCCCGGCCCGCGCCGCCCTCTCAGGCCCAGCCCAGCGTGACGCCCCCACGGCGGCCCAGCCTCGCCCTCCCCGCACTCACTGCTTCACGTTCTCTCCCAGCGCCTCGCTCAGGCTCTTCTTGGCCGCCTCCAGCTCGCTCACGTACGTCGCCATCGCCGCCACCACCAGAAAGAGCGGGCAGAGGGCCGCCCGCTTCCCCCCGCGCCGCAAAGGGACGCAAAGCGCAGCGTCGGGGAGCAGCAGCCGTAAAGCGCGGCGGCGGCCCATCACGTGACCGCGCGCAGAGCCCCGGCGGCGGAGGGGCGGCCTCGGTAGCGCGGAGCGGAGGCGGCAGGGAGCTGCAGCCATGCCGGGCCTGCTGCTGGGCGACGAGGCGCCCAACTTTGAGGCGGAGACCACGCAGGGCCGCATCCGCTTCCACGACTTCCTGGGAGACTCGTGAGCACCGGGAGGGCGGCGGTACCGGGGCGGGGGGAGCAGCCGGCCCGCCGCGGGGGTGTCGGGGCGGGGGGTGGCCCTCGGGCCTGTCTCCCGGGCGCGCGGATCCTTCCAGACGGGCACGGCTGTGGATCACGCGTGCGAGCCCGGCCGGCCCCCGGGCTGGAGCCCCCCGGGTCCTATGGGCGCCGCGGGCGGGGGAGCGGCGTGGGGAGGCGGCGCTGGGCCCGTCCGTGCCACGGCCTGGTTCCGAACGCGGGGGGTGGCCCTCGCGGGTCTGCGAGGGGCCGCCGGACCCCGGTTTGAGGGGGAGAGCGGGGTTTGCAGCCCCCTGTGAGCGGGCACAGCCCCTCGCCCCATCTTCCCCCGCCCCGGCGGGGGGCCAGCCGGGATCGGCACGGGCCAGCCCAGCCTCCGGGGGAGGGAAGAGGTGCGGGGGAAAGCAGCAGAGCCCGAGGAGGGCACAGCCAGAGCTGCGCTGAGTCCAGTCCCAGAGATCAGCTCCTGTGTCACATACGTCCCTCGTGAGAGAGCCTGGGCACGTGCAGGTACGTGACCCAGCAGGGCAAAGGGCTCCGGTCCTGTCCGTGCCCGCAGCGGAAAGCCACGCGTGCCTCCAGGTGCTGTTTGCTGCGCAGCCTGTTGCTCCGTTCCTGGCAGGAGCAGGAGGTGCTGGCACAGCGCTTGGCAGCCTTGAGTCAGCGTTTGGGTCTGCTTCTGCCAGCATCCAGAGCTTGGGCAAACAGGGAAAAAGAAACCTTCTTAGAGAGAAAATAAGCAACAGGGCTTCTTAAAACTGGCTGTTCTAGCCTGATCACCCACAGGGCAGCTTTCTTGGCCAGCGCTGGTTGTTTGCTGCCT